>JAWZTI010000228.1:0-36368 GCA_039880955.1 Chlamydomonas urium | reverse complement strand
GGGGAGGAGTGCGAGCAATGAGGACAAAGGAACTTGACACGAGGCGGGGAAGCCTGCAGCGTGTACATCTCCCACATGACGCCGCCGTTGAACCACACGTCGCAGCGCTCCCAAAGGCAGGCAAGGGAAGGGCACAGGTGACACGTGAAGTGGGAGAGTGCGAGTGAGAACAGAGCTTTGACTGAACGGCATAGGGCCTGCGACAGAGCGTGACATGTAACAACGCGAAACGTGATGCAACGGCTGCAGCTAGCTGAAGCTGCGCCAAAGGACAGGTATGCATTCCCTGCAAGCCTTTGGTGTCTTGGCCTCCCCTTGCTACACCCCAAGCCCTCGCCCTTGCCTCTGGCCCTACACCTGACCCTGGGGTTCGCCTTGTCCCTGCGCCTTACCTGGTTAGGGTTGGACACCAGCTCTGGCGCCATGTAGGGCAGCGTGCCCCGCAGGTCCCGACACGACACAAACGTCTGGAACTTGTGCTTGGACAGCCCAAAATCAGCCACCTGGTGGGACAGACAGACGCAGCGGTTAGAATTCAGACTGGCACAACACAAAGACCTGTAACTCGTGTTTGGACAACCCAAGGTCAGCCACCTGGTTGGGCAAAACAGGCTGTGACTAACATCAAGGGCAAATGCTGACACAATTCTTCCCTTCATTTCCCAGCTGCCCATCAAGCACATACCACACAGAGAATTCCCCCACAAACCCACGCTCACCTTGACGTGCAGCGTCTCCCCATCGCCGTCCACCAGCAGGTTGTCTGGCTTGAGATCAAAGTGGATGACAGCGGGGTTCTGCGCGTGCAGGAATGCCATGCCCCGCGCTGCCTGCACCGCCACCTGGCACCGCTCCTTGAGAGTCGGCCGCCGCTTAGCAGCCCTGCACGGCACATGAAATGGATTGAGGGGTTGTTGTCAGTCAAGATGCACTCCAGTACCCACGATGATACAGCAGTTGAAAGTCCCCGTTCCACTCCTGCTGCAGCCCTTCAGCAGAAGCCTCTCTCACCTGAGCTGCCCTGAAAGCGAGCCACCCCGCACATAGTCAGTCATAATGCCGGCGATGATGCACTGCGGCTGCGGGCTGCCTGGTAGACCGCTGCCTGTCCTGGCAACAGCGCAGCTGCTGCTGTCGACCATCGTACTGCCGCTGGCGTGCGAATGCCCCGCCTCAACAGGCTCAATGACGACACCGTACATGCGGATGATGTTGGGGTGGTTGAGCTTTGCCAGCACCTCGGCCTCCCGCATGAAGGACTCGGAGTACTTGGCGAACCGGTCCTTCTGTGAACAGAGGCGATATGGCAGGAGTGGTGTTAAGGGAAGCTGGCAACAACTTGCACAACAGCAACTGACAAAGTGACCAACAACCCAGTCCACCGGTCGTCTGATATCCACACCCACACAACACATCGCCACCGCATATCCACACCAGCACAACACACCCACACACACCATCCACAGAAGGCGCACCTTGAGCCACTTGATCGCCACCAGCCCATGGCTGGACACGTTGGCCAGCGACACCTCCCCAAACGCGCCCTCGCCGATCTTGCGTATGATCTGGACATCTGACAAAGGCACCTGGACCACCTCCTCCAACAGTTTGGGGGTGGAGGCGGGCGGGGAGTCACAGCCCGCAGCCCCCGCCCCCGCCGCTTCCCCCGCCACACCCCCGCCAGCGTCCAGCTTCAGCAGCGGCGGGACACCTGCCGCTCCCGCTGCGCCGCCCCGCCCCCGTGCGCCTGCCGCCGTTTTCCCGGCGCCAGCGCCGACAATGTCGGGGGTGTTGCCGCCGAGCGGCGTGCCGAGCGGCAGGTCCCCGGGTCGACCCACGAGGGAGCCATCTCGAGAGAACTCCTGCGTCAGGCACTTGCTGTCGCCCTGCCCATCTGCGTGGGGTTGTGGGTCAGGAGGAGAGGAGGCGGGGCACAGGTCAGCGGAGGATGCGCGACAGTAGGGTGGGATGCAGGCGGGATGGGGTTACATGCCACCACGGCAGGACACACTAGCTGTAAGGTACAGGCACACCATATCAGGGGAGAGGAATGCACCGAGTGGGGCGAGGGCAAATGCAGCGAGGCGGGCTTGCACGATGACACAGGGAGCTATGCCATTCACCGCATAAATGTCATCCAATTGGTCAACCCTAGATCCACCACCCTGGGTCGCCCGCCAAACCATTGCCCACCTGCTCCCATGTCTCGCGGGGTGCCACGCCCCCTCCTCGCAGCCGCCAGCTCCGGCAGCAGCTCAGTCGCCTCGTCCTCGTCCCTTGCGCTGCTGCCAAACACCGAGATGTGGCTCGGCAGCTGCACGCCGCCCCACTTGGCCCCATCAGGGCCCCGCACAGCATTCGCCTCGCTGTCCTCGTCCTCCTCTCCGCCACCCGTCGCATGGCCATCGCCAGCAGCAGAGAGGGCGCGGCCGCCCTGGCCACCATCGCTGCCAAAAATGGATATGTGGCTGGGCAAGTTGCCCACGAGGCTGCCATAGCGGTTGCCAGACGCGCCCTTGAGCCCCTGGTGCTCGCCTGGGGTGGGGCAGTGCAGGGGGTGAGAGAGTGTGAGCAGAGCAAGGACAGGCCGGCCTAACCGCTAGCGATGACCGTACCAGAATCAACTCTTTTCAACTGCAGTCAGGACCCTTTGCGTTGGTCTTCTGGTGTACACAGGCCAGGTTATAGTGCTCACCTCGCAAAAGCTAGTCATCCTAGTAGCGACATTCCTCGTGTTCCTTTTATTTGGTACAAGAAGAAGACAACCCACAGCGTTTCTCTTGCGCTGCCACCACCTCACCTTGCAGCCGAACCAGCGCCGTCATGTGATCGCTGCCCTCGGCCGCCTCCGTGCCCGTCCCCGTGCCTGCCCCCGCCCCCATGCCCTGCTGCAGCTGCTGCGGCAGGTGCGCATGCACCATGGGGCCGCCGGCATACCGCCCTAGCCCCCCCGCCTCATCAGGCTCATGGTATGGGTCCAGCAGGTCCATCTCCTCCGTGATCCCGGTCGGCCGCTGCAGCACCGCAGACTTGGAGATGGACTGCAGCAGGTTCCCGAATGCAAACTGGTCGAGGCCTTGGAACAGGCGCTGCTGCTGCTGCTGCTGCCGCTGTTGCTGCTGCTGCTGCTGAGCGCGGCCAGTGCCCTGGTTGCCGGCGGTGGCATGCGGCTGGCCGGCACCAAACAGGCCGTCGCCAATGCCATTGCCGCCGCCACCGCTGGCGTGGTGGCCGCCGCCAACGCCGCCCGTCGCCTCGCTGTCGCCTTCTTCGTCGGCGTACACGCCCGCACCGCCGTCACCAACCCCGCCGCCGCCGCCGCCCAGCCACGTACCATGCAGCAGCGCATGCTGAGCCTGCAGCGCCGCGCCGCCAGCGCCGCCCGGCATCATGCCAAAGTGCGGCGGCTGCTCCCACTGCATCTCGGAGTGCGCGCAGGAAGGATCGGTGCTCGAGGGGCCTTCCTCCATGTCCTCGGCCCTCCACACGTCCTCCTTGTCAGCAATGTCACTCAGCAGGCCAGAGAGAGTGGCATCGTCGCCCAGCGTGACTTCGTCGTCCGCCTGCTCCTCGCCGATGCACCACTCGTTGGGGTCAAACGGTTGAGCGTGGGCGTCCACATACCTGCAACAAGGCGGTAGAAGGGGGAGAGGGACAGGGGCACAGTGGGTGGGTGGGATCAGGGGCGGCGAAAGGCAGCAAAGGGGCGGGGGAGGGGATCAAAGAATGCTACACATGCACGTGCAGTGCATGAGGGCAGCCAACAGGTGCGTTGATGGTGCTATGGGAGAAAGGCGGCAACAAGGAGGAATCGGTCGTGCAGGAGGCACATGTATGATCAATGAGCAAGCAAGCAGGGTCTGAGAACACGTGTCTCCTGATCAACAAGTTTGCTCAATCAAACCACTTGCTGGCAGCAGGGCAGACATAAAAAAGAACTGCAGGCAGGTACAATGCAACTGCCCAAGACATGGCAACGTGCAGGGGAGAAAAGGGGCACGAGCAAAAGCGATGTAACAGCATCCGCCACCGCCTTTCTCAAGAGGAGGGGCAGGTAGCCCCACACTTGCTCACCTGGGGTCCGCCTCCAGCTCTGTCTGCAGCGCCGGAAACAAGAACATCTTCACCCGGAAGGGCTTGCCAGGCCGCCGCATGGCATTCCTGTACTCGTCATACAGCTCCTGCAAGGGCAGCGCAAGGGCAAGTCCAGCAAAGGGGCCGGCAACAGTGAGCCGCCGAAAATTTCAGATACACACTCAGCTTTGAGAGGCAAGACTGCAATCCTGCACTCTGAACATGTGGCACTTGTACTCCACATGAACTCTTTTCTGGCAGGGAAACCCAATGTGACTCAGCAGAGGGAAAGCGCAGCAGGCCCGTGTGCTTTGCCCCTGCCATGTTGCCTACGCGCACGCATTCAGCAGCTCCATGCAAGAACTTCATGCAGCTGCTTCATGCCCTCACACAAATGCCCAGAAACCCGGCACACAATGTTCTGCAGGCTGCAAGTACGGAAGTATGCACCGTCTGGTAAGCAGAGATTGCTGGTGCAATTCAGAGCAGAGAGACTTCAAGTCACAGCCGTGGCATGCACGCCTGCTGCGTCCAAGCTCCTCCCCACTATGCACAGGGACAGGAACAGATCATCCCTGCCCCATCATCAAACATGCCGTCAGTGATCAGGTACCACCTGATCAGACTGCTGTACAAGCAAGTACAGCTTCAAGATAAGCTGCAGATCGCATGCATGGCTCATGGGGAGATCACAACCCCCTGCCCTTTCAAATGGGCCTGCCGCGCGTGGCCCTGCTGCATGGTCTCACCTGCAGATCATCCTCCCCTGTGATGGACACCAGCTCATCAGGCACAAGCTCCTCTCCCGGGGCTTGATACTTGACTGAAGTGGTGTAGCCCACTGTGTCATTGAGCTTCAGGCACAGATCAGCGTAGTGCGAGTTAGCAGGCACGCTGGCGTTGAACACCTCGCCACCAACGTAGCGCCACTGGTACTGATGGGGAGGGCCGACGGGCTGCAGCAGCGCAAACATGCATGCATGTGATGGGGAGGTGAGAAAGGGACCGATGCAGGGGGCAGGGAAGTGGCAGGGAAGGTTGCCGTGAGCGCTTGCTGAAGGCCGTGCTTGTGCACGCATGAAGGCAGCATGGTGCGGTGATTATGCGAGGGCGCCAGCGCGGCGCCATTTCGAATGCATGTCGCGGTGCCGCTGGCGTGCAGCTCCTCGCACGCGCACCTGAAAGGTCCCGCCCCAGTGCAGTCGCAGCCGGACACGGTCCTCCTCGCTGCCCATGCTCGGCTGTGGGATCGCGCTGGCGCGGTGCTGTGCTTTTAGAGGACTTCAGGCAGAGGGCAATAAGGCGTGCCGCGATGAGGTCGGCCGACGTGCAGCGCGGCTGCTGGCAGCAAGTGCCATTGCAGAGGGCCAAATTAACAGGGCCCCGCTGCGCTGGGCGCCATGGGGCGAGCCCTGCCGGCGGGAGGGAGGCACAACCTCCTGGCGCGAGCGACGTCCCAAGAAGAGCTGCAGAGAGGAGGGGAGGGAGGAACCTCGAGAAGTGAGGTGCTCGCGTGGGGGGTACAAGGAATGCATGCCCACACATCGACGATTTGCTCGCAAATTTGCTTTTCAGGCGTGTGCCGGACATCCGCATTGATGGCAGGAATGGTGAAGCAAATAGAAGTGAAGTTTATGTTTCTGTCACACATGTGTCACTGGCTCCTTTCTGGATGCAGTGCAGCAGGCTCAACTTGAATCATGGCAAAGCAGCACCGGCACAGTGCAATTCGTGGCTGTGCATGTCGCCTGCTGCTTAACCACCACAATCCCACTACTTGGTAAACAAGCGGCCGTGCCGGCATCCAAGCTCACTCCCAAGCCCAGGGTTTCTATGGCACATGATCAGGGCTTCTGGCCCTTCGCAATATACAGGCAACCATGAAGATCAACGCCGAAACGTGTCTCTAGTGAGCCACTCAGGATCAGGTCATCGGTCTGCCAGCCAGCGTTTATGATGCGGTTCAGCACAACGCCTGGTGCCTCATAGTCCTCTATCAAGTGCACGGTGCGCCCATAGCGCTTGAGCAGGTCCCTCAGCTTCACGTCGCTCAGAGTCACCACCTTGCGGGTCATGCAGCAGCAGCAGCGCCGTCAGCAGCAGCGCCGTTGGCAGCAGCAACATCAGCAAAGCAAAACACATGTCAGTACATGTTTCAACAAAGCAGCACTGCAAGAACAGTCACTCACCATTCGACTGCCGCTGGCACATCCCTGCTCTATGTAGGCAAACATCTCAGACGCCAGCTCTGGCAACACATATTCGACAACATCCTCCACCACAAACACTGCCTGTGTGTTGCATCAAGGTGCATACATTCGTCAGGGATGTGTGCAAGTCAGTAATGAGCAAGCACACGCACTTGGCTGCACAACGCTTGTGGGCACAATGTGTGGCATAAAACATGCAGGCAAGCAATGGATGCTGACAAAGTGTCGATCGAACCCAAGTTTGTTGGCAACCGCTCACCGGCCTAGATGCATCAAAGCCAACCGAGCGCAGGCTCTTGAATACAGCGGGCAAGTTGAACACGTCGCCAATCAGTGCCAGCCTGTTGCAATTGGGCTGGATATCACCCAGAGCTATCATTTTCTGTCGAGCAGCATGGGGGCGCAGCGCAAAACCAGTATTTGAGGTTGGCTATCAATGCTCAGCAAAACTGCTATTTTTGAACGCACCATGCCGTATTGTGCTATCCTGTCCAGCTAGAGCTGTTGCAGCATCAGAGCATGCGCACCTGTGATTGGATCATTGCTGAGTCTACCTCGTACACGCTGGTGCCTTGCGGCCACCGCAGGCGCCAGGCACGGGTGTCATACCCACTCGCTATCAGCACCACCTGGCTAACAAGCACGGGGCATGAAGCACTGGTACAAGATGAGTGCGTATTGCAAGGCCTACAGGCAAGGCTGAGTGCCGGTTTTCAGCAGTGTAAAAGCATCAAGGCATGGCTGCATAGCGTCTCCCCGCCCACCTGGTTGATACCCTCTTTTGTCCACTCAAGCAGTGTCTCATCAATGACTACGGTGCGCACGGCTATGACCTCCTGCATAAGCCGGTCCAGCGGCTCCTTGCACAGCCTGCTTTCGACCTCAGCAGGCAGGCAGCGGTCCAGGATGAGGCGAATGTAGGGGTCGTTGATGGTGGGAGCGCTGCGCTTGCGCCCAGCTGCGGCGAAAGAGCTCTGCCACCTGCACAGCAATGCATGGATGCAGGTGCTAGGGGTGTTGCATGCAGCACCTATCAGAGCATGCCTACATGCGTGCTGCTGGCTGCTTAGCCAGCTTGCCTGCGCAGCGCGTTCACCACCGCCTCAGCCTCCACCACGCTGAACAAGGGCCACAGCTGCGTCGCCGGACTGGCGCCAGCCTGCTGTGGATCCGACATCCCGCTGCTGCCCGTTCACGCCCTTGGGCGTCACTGCGTGATGGTCATGTGATGCTGGGGCAACAATAGCTGCTTGCATGCGAGTAAAAACCTTTGTGCTGTCCGAACTTCCCCCCACACCGTAAGGGACTTGCCTCGCTAGTGCCAGCCACCTGTAGTTGGCTGGCACGTTCGCAGCTGGCGCAATGACGATCCCGCATCACGTTCCGCTCAAAGAAGATGAGGCGGCAATCCTGCAGCGCCTGCGCTCCCAGCTGCCGCCAGACGTGGATGCCAAGCTCAAGCACAGCGGCGAGGACGGACTAGACGACAAGGTAAGGCGTTCCTGAGAGCGGCGCGTCCCCTTGGCGCTGACCCGCAATAAAAAGTTCGCAGCGCCAGCGCCATAGCCTGCCCGACCTGCTCTCACCATGTGCCGCGACAGACGCTGCGCCGCTGGCTGGTGGCCCGCAAATGGGATGTCGAAGCTGCCAAGAGAGCCCTTGTGGTGCATGCGGAGTGGAGAGCGCAGAACTTGCCGCACGGCCGCATCACAGAGGACGAGGTGCGGGGTGCGCCTGGGGTTTGCCGGGCCGCCTGTGGTTGAGTCAGCACAAGCACCATCCACAAAAGCTGATCTAGCTGTTGAGATCAATCTGACTGCACTAGGCATTTGCGCAACTAGCCTTCATGGTTGCAACCATATGCATGCATGTGAGCTAACTGGCGGCGGTGCGGTGAAGCGCTAATTGTTTTGCTCTTGACAACCGCATGGTACAGGTGAAGGAGAACATCCGTGAGAAGAAGGTTTACATGCAGGTGCGCCACTGCACGCTATGCGTAACTGAGAGTGGGGACAGACTAGACAGACATGGGCTTTAAACCAGTCCAAAGCTTAAAACATACACTCCCATCACTGCAGGGCATGGACGACGCGGGTCACCCTATCACATGTGTTCTCGTCAAGAACCACGTCATCAAGGTACGGACAGTTCACAAGGCCCAGGCCAACGGTGTTCAGCCAGCAGCTGCCTGACTAGCTGGAATGGCGCCGGCGCAGTAGTCCAGCATGCCTGGAAGGCATAGGTAGCCGAGGGGACCACAGCTCTGTAGCGTGCTACAGCATGCCACTAATGCCACTCTTCCACGTCAGAATATTCTGATCATCAATGCGAGACTCGAGAGCAGCTCCCCGCCATGCATTGGTGTCATGCGCTCTGCTTGCGACGCAGTCATTTGATTCCATCAAGAAGTTCATCTGCTACACACTGGACGGCCTCGTGGAGCTGGGCAAGTTGTACGGAGAAAAGTGGTGAGCACGGGAACAGGGCATGAAGGCAGGGGCGGCGTTGGTGGCTGGGCTGTGAGGTCACGGGAAAGGTGTGCTGGTGACAGTGGCATCACGCTGGCAGGACCAGGGCTAGGGCAAGAGTGTGGGTGGGGCGTCAGGGCAGGGCAGGGTCACGCTGCAGGCAGGGTGTATTTATGTCTTCCATACCCCTTCTTGCTGGCATGGCTGCGCAGGGATGGCAAGGTCGTGGGTATCCTGTACCTGACCGGCATGACCATGGCCCAGTACGACATTACGGGGCTGAGGGCCATCTTTGACACTCTGCAGAATCACTACCCCGAGAGGTGCGGATTCGCATCGGACAGGGCCAGGGGTGGGTCGCAGAGTAATCGCGAGGCGCTGTCCGGTCATTGAAGCTAACCAGGCGCACCAGGCTCGTGACGGTAGTAGTGGGTTGGGTGGGTTGGTTCTTGCAGATGTCCTTGAGCTAGGAACGCAACCATAGCGTTTTATTCATGGCAGAGCTTGCAATAGCAGCAGCAGCAAGCGGGAGGATGCTGCGGCTTACACTGTGAAGGTTGAACCAGCAAGGAACGGCAACGCCCACCGCGGGGTTTGTGAGAATCTATGAGAATGCTGATTTGTGTGTTGTTGCCGTTGCCTATGCAGGCTGCACAAGCTGTACCTGTACGACGCGCCCATGATCTTCTACGGCCTGTGGAAGATTGTGGCACCGTTCGTGGTGCGTGTAGTTGCAGCGTAAGCTGGGCAGCGGGGCACGGCACTGGCAGTTGTGAGGTCTGATGGAAGCAGCGCCACAGCGCTTCGTGCACAGGGCAGCCAGTGAGGCGCAGAGGATCAACACTCTTCGTCCTAATTTGGTGGCGTATACAGTCAGGGACAGTATGGTCTGCTGCGATGGCCGTGGCCAGCTTGGAAGGGTTGGCGGGTGCTGCTACAAGCTGCAGTGTCACCCTCGCTTTTCTGTTGATGGCAGCCAGCTCTGCAGCTCCTCCGGCATCGAACAGTCAGCTGTTGGGTGAAGCTGGTGCGTGGGGTGCTGGCTGAAATGCTGCGGTCCACCCTGCTGCTGACTGCTGTGCTGGGCAGGACCCTGTCACCCGCCAGAAGGTGGTGTTTGTGTATGCCAACAACAACACTCTGCGCGACACCATCCCAGCAAAGGTGCGGCTAGTGCGTCATCACTGAGGTTGACTTGTAGTGCAACGGCGCGTTGCCTGTGCCATCACCCGGCACCAGCCTGTCCAGCCTGTCAAGTACTGTGCAGTGCCACTGACTAGCACCGAGCAGTAGACCATGAACAGCAGAGCATTTGGCAGCTTTGCAGCATGCAGGCATTTGTTTGGACAGTTCCCCTTGCTTCGTTCGCTTTTGTCGACGTCCCTGACCTGCTTGCCTTGCCAGCTGGCACTCTGTCCTGACACACTTGCGCTGCTTGCGCCATGCACGCCCTGCGCCGACCTCGCAGTTCCTGCCAGCTGAGATGGGCGGCACAGGCTGCTGGAGGGATGTTGACGATGGCTGGCGCTTGCTGCTGGAGGGGACTGCTGCCGCGACGCTGGTGCACACCAATGACAAGTTGGACGCAAGCTCCGTTGTGTCTGCTCATGCCAACGCTGGCACTGCGGTTGCCACGCACTAGTGTGCTCCTCGGCACGCCTGTGCGCCAATCTCCGGGGTCATGCAGCACCACGCGTGCTTCATGAAGGCTATGCCTTCCCGCTGTCAACGGATCAGAAGAATGCTGAATGTGCAAGGGCATGGTCACATTTGGCACATGGGTATGCCCAACCAGTCAGTGGCCTCTTTGTGAGCCTGTGTACCAAGGGTACGCCGTCGGCCATGCGGCAGCTAGCTGTTGCATTTCGCCGGCGGCTGGCGCCCGTTGCCAGGTCGCAGCAGTGGCACTGTGCGTGTACATTGCAAGAGGGCGTTGCGGCGGCCGGCATAAACTGACAGGCCTGTCAANCAACTGAAACCCGGCCGCCGCAACGCCCGAGCGCGGTTGCGCTCCCCTCGTAGAAGGTCAAAGCAGCAGGGGCTGGGCTTTCAGGCGCTGAAGGCCTGTTGGCTGTAGCACCAGCTGGCGCAACAGCAGCGGCGTGACGCAGGGCTACATATGCGTCATGTCTTGGCGCCTGCCAACGGCTGGGGCTTGGGTCTGGTGCTGTTTTCTCATCAGCGAATGAAAGAACACGGATGAAGAGCCTTGTGCAGAGTGGTGGCCTGCCCCCATGGCACACGCCTGTTCATATGGTCATCTCTATGTATGCATTTGCTCCTCTGGCACCCACAAGCACAGGATGCACAACCAGTGACGCTACGAGTGATTCCTCTTGAGACAACGTTTTTCTTAACATCAAGGTTTCTGCTTTTGTCGCAGACCCTGGTGCCATTTCCGGCGCCCCGTGCACTGGACAAGCGGTGCTCCATCCAGGCGGCTTGCTTGCCCTGGTGGTCATCTGACTTGTCTGACTGACAATGTTGCACTGTTTGAGTGCATGCTCAGGCAATAGAGAAGTTGACCTTATATAATGTTTGGGTGCTGTATGCACCTCAGGCGGCTTCCCGAAGCACAATTGCGCTACAGTATGTGGCTTCGAAAAAGCTGTGCGCACACAAGTGCAACAGGTGTTACCTCGGCAACACCGACGAGCTTGTTACTTGGACATGCACCGGAACCATTTCCGTGAAATAACAGCACTCCTGGCCGCAAACACGAGTTGGCCGTAAGGATCGCAACTCAGGCGGTCCTCATGGGCTCGAAATGGGCGCTGGCAGGCGGTGGCTTCAACCCTCAAGGCATTCTGCACTCGGTGCATGTGCCCGAGCTGTCCCCAGATATCGAGGCGCTGGAGCTGCAGCGGGAGGAGGTGGTCCGCGCATGTATGACCAGAGCTCGCAGCAAAGCCATCCCCACAGGAGCGCCCTTCGCGCTCTTCAAGACGAACGAGAGGGCGGACACAGCGACAGTGGCGGGGCGAGCACTTGATAAGGCAGGTTCAACGTATCCGCATCCAGCACTCAGGCACAGAGAGTTGCTCATGGGCCCATAGCCCACACCTCAAAGCAGCAGCTCCAGCCAGCAATAGCCACACCAGCATGCCACCAATTTCATTGTGCATGCATGTGGCTGGTTTGTACGTTGCAGGAGCAAGCATCGCGCAAGCTGCGTGTCACTGCATCTCGTCGGTGGGCTGAGGCCCGAGGTCGGCGCATACCTGCACCAACCATGGACAAGAAGGTCGAGGAGCTGGTTCAGGAGTGGTTCTCACTAGTGAGTGGTTGGTGGGTGGTGAGGAGCGCAGGGCGGGTTGAACACTAATGGGCAGAGGCAGCCACGTGCCAGTGATGTGGGTTGGCGTGGGTTGGGAAGGAGTGCTTGCTTAGGCGCAGCAACAGGGGTGTGAAGGACAGAGAGACAAGCACAGCATGCCTGCGCCAAGGCACAAGAGGTGCTCATGATGCATTACAAAACCACAGGTTGTGGCAAACATTTGGCAAGCTGATTGTTGTGCGGGTTGTCCTTGCCCTGTTGCTGCTGAATGTAGGTCGACCGAGATGGCGCCAAGTCGCTCCACACTGACGCGCTGCGAGCTGCGCTCAAGGTGCGGTGCACATGGCACGGTGCAGGTGCACAGGTGGGCATGTAGTTGCAGGGCGAGTTTCAGACGGGAAGCACTTATCTTGTCGCACCAGTGCCCACACGGCAGGATGCTCAGTCGGACAGTGCAGGGCACTAGGGTTGACAGCAGGCAGGCAGGAACGCAGAGGATCAAACAGGAAACGGCCCTCAACTGCTTCGTTGTCAGCCAGCCTCCCTTGCTGATGGTTTTCTGCATGCCCACAATCTGCCTGACATTGCCGCTGCCCCTTCCCTTCTATTTCTTCCCCCAGACCTGCACCTGAGGCTCCCTGCCTGCCTGCAGCCTGTCTGAAAGCGTTCAACCTCAGCTGCTTGCCTACCTCCTTCCTGTCCCCTCCTGCCCCTCTGACTCCCTGCAGTCCGCCAAGGTGCCCTGCACGCGTCAGTCGCTGCAGGAGCTGCTCAAGCTCATGGACATCAACCAGGATGGATCAATTGAGTGGACTGAGTTCCGCAACTTCCTGAGCCAAGAGGTGCGCCTGCACACCAATAGCAGGAGATGTACCTCCTTTCCAAAAGTGCAGTATTGTTGCACAGGAAACCAGACTGGTGGCGTCCTCTGCTGAGTGAAGGCAGGGTGCGCCTAGGCCTGTGCATGGCCTATGACACAACCCCTAGGCATTATTGCTGGATCCTCATGGGCACACGTGGCGCGCGCTGTTCCCCGCCCGTAGCGCTTTGCGTACTCCTAAATCCTCCAGCGCTTCTTTGACTTGACTCACACATTCAGGAACCATGCCTTTTCGTCGCACTGTTGTTTGTGGGTTTTCGCTCTCCTCAAACAACACTGCCACCATGTGCCTGCACAGGTAGACAACGGCAAGGACGTGCTGGGGAGTCAGCTGACACTACCTTCCGGACAGACGTTTCCGCTTAGCGCCATGCTTCATAAGCTGCGACGCGACATTGTGCTGGGGCAGTTTGTCAAGGTGGATGTCAGTCGTGTCTTGGGTGTATGTGATCGGTCATCAAAGGCAGCACATTGCATGTGAACCTTTGGGCTTAGGAAGTCGGTGCTTACATCCTTCAGGAAATGAGCACAGTAGCCGGGTATTGCGGGTGTTGCAGGTGTTGCGCTCAACAGCTTCTCAGAACTGCAACCCACACCCTGTCCTGCTGAACGAGCAGGGAGGACAGCAGCGCAGGAAAGCGGTGCGCATGGCGCGCTCCTATGTCAGTGCCGTGACGGAGGCCGCACAGGAGGCGATGACGCAAGAACGCACCACACGTGGCGACGGCTGGCCCGCGAGATCGAAGTTGGCTAAGACGCGCAGCGCAAGCAGCAAAGGTGCGGATGAGTGGTGTGTGGTGGCAGGGTTGTGATGGCAGTGCACATGTCATGTCAAGGTGTGGTGCAGGCAACTCTACGCATCGCTTATCAAATAACTAAAGAGCAGTCAGGTAAGGCCACGCTCCTCAGGGACGTTGGGGTTAGGAACCAGCGCTGCTTGTGGCACAGCTGCACCACCCTCTACCGCCACCCTACCTCACTCCCACGCCTGTAGCGTGCAGACTACCGCGCTGCTTGGTTGCTTTCAGCAGCGCAGCAGCAGACTCACAACAAATTACACGCCACCAATACCCTAGGGCTGGGTGCGTTCAAGTACACAGGTCTCAGGGCTCAGCGCCCCCTGCAGGGCGCGAGGGGCAGGGCAGGTGGGTTCCAGGGCAGCCCAACCGCACACCATGGTGGTCTTGCTCAAATGGGTCCCTGTACATGCGCACCCATCCGCAGTTGTGCGGCTGAAGCGCTCCATTTCGGAGGCTCCTTCGCGAGACCGCGCGCTGCTAAAGGAGGTGAAGGCGTCGTCCCGCATGCATGACCTCGCCGAGCAGCTGGATGACCCGCAGGCAGCAGCGGCAGCAGGAGCAGCAAGGTTTGGAGCGGCTACAGGAGCGAGGTCGGGAGCAGGCGTTTGCTGGTTGGAGCAGCTCTCACAGTCTTCCACGAAGCGTGCTTTGCTGACGGGCCGATCCATCGGGCGCTCGCTGTTGCAATCCAAGTCGGCGGTTGACGGCCTGTCCGTAAGGCTTGAGTCTCCAAGCTCGGCAGAGCCCCCTCTGGACGAAGGTAAGGAGGGTGAAGAGCAAACGAGCACAAGCGTGCCTCTGTCGTTACCATTCGAGGTGGTGGCAGCAGCAGCGGGTGCGTCTGCGCAGCGTGGGGCGGCTGACAGCAGCCAGCGACAGAAGGATGAGGTGGTGCCCTCCTTGCCTCCAGCATCCTCACCATCGGCACGATCTGCAGGCGAGTCAGCGGGGGCACGCCACATCACCACCACCATCAGCGCTCCCAGCCCTCGCGCTGCGGAGTCGTGTAGCGGCTCACGCTGGGGCCCCTGGTTCTCGGGGGTGGCTGACCTGACCAGCTACGAGTCAACGCCGGCCTCTGCAGCGGCGACGGTGGCAGCGACGGCGGGAGGGCGAGTAGCCACCGCAGCCGCTGAAAGCAGTCCGCAGGGGCAAACGCAGTCGTGGCAGCAGCCATCTGCCCGGCTGCGAGCCTCGGCAATGGCGCCCAGCCTCGCACTCCTCGTGAAGGCCAACGACATGGCGAGGTGCATGACGCCTGTGAGCTCGCGCCCCGCGTTTGCCACGCCTCGTCAGCAGCAGCGCAGCCCGCAGCGGCAAGCCAGCCCGCAACGGCAGCACATGCACGTGCACCCTGAACAGGGTGGGCAGGCGGCGATGTGGGCGATGTACCACCCGACCGCGCCACCTGCCACGGCAGATGCGCAGTCGCAGCAAGCCCTGCAGCACCTATACCAGGGCATCATGGCTGCCGCCGTCCCGCCGCAGTACTACGCGCAGGGCTCCTTTGTGCAGGGCCCCTTTGTACGTTGCGCCACGGCACCCGCACTGCCGCCCAGCAGCTCTGCGTCGGGGCGGCGCTTCACGGCAGCGGGGCTGTCCCCTGGCCGTCCCAGCACCATGGGTGGCGTCGGCGCCGCTGGCATGGGTGCGCCGCTGTTCCAATCGAGGCGCCGGGAGCGAACGGCGTCAACGCCTCTGGTTCTGTACTGGGCGCCATCGGCCCCTGGCGGTTTCGGAATGGCGCCGACGCACTACACAGGCATGGCCTACATGTCACAGCAGCAGCAGCAGCAGCAGCAGCAGCAGCGGCGGCGCACGCCGTCGCCGCCACACCCGCATGGCACGCACGCTGCGGGGAAAGCGCCGCCTGCAGGCAGTCCGCAGCTCGTGTGCGTGCCGTCCGCATCCAGTCACCAGCAGCAGCAGCTGGTCAGCGGCGGCCCCGACAGCCCCAGTGCCATCAGCCCATGGAATGCCTCTGCTGCTGCGTACGCCGCCGGCACCTTCCCACAGGTCAGGCGCACGCCGTGGCAGCTGCAGCAGCCGGCGCCTCAGGAGGTTATGCTGCAGCTGCCTAGGCAGTCGGGTGCAGCGGTGGCGCTGCGTCTGCAGTCGCGCAGAGCCGCGGCGCTCGTGCCGACCGCCAAGGCAGGCGCGGTGGCTGGCGTGGCGTACGCGACTGAGGCCCGCAGCTGATGCTTCCACGGGGTGCCTGGGCAGGGTCAGGTATAGCAACAGTGACGAATGCCCTGTCGGAACTCCGCCACCTGCCTGCAAGTATGGGGTTGGCAGATTGCCAGGTATGGTTACTGGTATGGAGCAATGTCCTGTGACCATTGATTCCGGCACAGCTGTGTGGCTGTTTAGTATGACCCCACCCCGTATCCTTGCTCTTTGCACTGAAGGCCGCGTCCCACAATCCAGTCATCCTCAAACACTCGTACCTGGCCCCACCTGACACGGCGTTGCATGCTCATAGGCTTGTGCATCCAGAAAGCAGGCATGTGAGGATGCAGCGTCCGTAATGAAAACCCTTGTTGCATCTGTGCGGTGTGACGTCAAGCAGGACTGTGCAAACCTATCCATGCTTGCATACGCCTGGTGTCAGCTCCAGCCCCTGACCCGAGCCGAGCCTTCTTGGTGCCGGGTTTGTCGGGAAATCCAAGGCTGTGTGATGTACATATGACGCATCTTGAACAGTGGCTGACCGTGATAATATGAGCACAATGTTTTGTCATCGATACACACGACAACTCCTGTGCTCGGCATTGACCGAGGAAGGAGTGGTTGCATTGAAGGGGTGTGACCCAGTGCTTGCTCTTGCCATCATGCATTGATTGCCAGGACAGTGATTATGCCATAACTGACTGATCCTTGCTAATGCCGCTCTGCATGAACGCACAAGCAGCTTTGCATAGGAGGATCAGTAAAAGAACTGAGTTTTTCTGTGTAGACCAAACCACTTACAGAAAATATCAGCAAGACATCCTGCTTTCTGCTACAGCTGTTTACCACTGGCCAGCGCTGCTACCCTCAGGAGTCGCAACTCCCTTCTCACCCTTCGGCCTTAGTATCGTAAATCATTATTGAGCCGAGCTGCTACTCAGTCGCATCCAGCTGCTCCTCCAGGTACAGCAGCTTGCACAGCAGCTGCATGGCGTTGGAGTGACCCCTCAGCATGGTGGCGGGGATTGCTGCATCATCGCCATGCATGCTGCGCAGGAAAGAATACCTGGAAGCAGCGGCAGTGGCAGCATTCATACACACCAGCTGGTCGAAAGGTATTGTGGATTGTGGCTTCAGGCATGCAAAGCCATGCACACTGTGACCAGAATGTGACCATATTGTCACTTTGCACCCTGCAGCAAGGGGAGTTTGACAGTGCATGGAGGACAGTGTCACTTTGCACCCTGCAGCAAGGGGAGTTTGGCAGTGCATGGAGGACATAGTGTCACTTTGCACCCTGCAGCAAGGGGAGTTTGGCAGTGCATGGAGGACATAGTGTCACTTTGCACCCTGCAGCAAGGGGAGTTTGACAGTGCATGGAGGATCCCCTTTCCCCAGCGACGTGTGGCCTGAACAGACGCCCGTGATTGCGCACGTGCAACCTCCACCACGACCGTCAAAGTACTGAAGTCATAGTACAGCCTCATGGTACTCACAGCTGCAGGAAGGTGTCCTGTCCCAGCGCCTTGACGCAGGCCTCCTTGTGGAGCATGAGCGCCAGCTGTATCCTCTCCTGGCGCGAGCTGCTGCCGTAGCCTTCCGCAACGTCGGCGGCCTCATCCCCTCCGTCGCCCTGTGCATCCTCATCATTACCACTGCCGTCGTCCGAGCCTGCTGGCGCAAGGTGGTGAAGCAGCAGGCGCGCTTGGTGGGATGCACATACACATCATCTGTTCAGGCTACAGCGCAATGCCACATGTCACACCTGAGACACCCGTGACATCTGGCTTGCACTGGTGCAGCAGTCAGGGCATCCAAACCCACGTTGCTTGCCACGCAAAGCAGGGTGAATCTCTTCCAAGCACCTGAGTGCTCACCACCGGCAACAGCGTGTTCTGCGTTGCCAGACACCAGCTTCCACTCAGCTTCCAGGGGCCACGTGGAGGCTTGTGCGCCGTCCTCCAGCGCATCGTCGTAGTTGCCGCTCGTCATCTCCGACCCCGACACCTGCAGCACATCGAAGGTTCATGGACAAGACTCATGTAAAATGAGGCATGTTACATGAGGCATTCCAGCAGAGCAGTCTTGGGAGCATTGGCAGCTTCTGGCCTGGCGCATTTTGATGTGCGCCGTTGCCCCAGGTGCTCAGAGAGACTTGGACTAAGTTGCCTGTGGGCTGATGCTACGCCGCTGGTTGCAGAGTGTTACCTTGAGCACTGCCTTGGCGGGAGTTGCCTTTGCTACCTGCAGGCCCTGTCATTCCAAAAGCCATTGACTGGCCGCTGCTGCCACCCAACCGCAGCGGTCCTAGTCATGCGGCTTGTACCTTTGAAAGCCCCTCCCTCCCCAATAAGTCCGTTCAGGACTGACCTTGACCTGGATGGCGCCACAGGACGCCGAGCCAGCACCGAAGACAAACGCCTTGTCCGGTCCCACGAGCTTCTGGATGCGCAGGCCCTCGCCAGCGGGCCGGAAGTTGGAGGTTGAGAGCATAGAGGGCAGCGCAGCAATGTCAGGCAGGGATTCGGCGGCGACGGTGTGCGTCAGCGGCTCGCAATCCACACTGGAGGACGGTTCTGACGTCGATGCCGGTGCTGAGCGCAGCGTTGCAGAGAGGAAAACAGCTGTTGCTTCTCTGCCTTCCATCCCTGTGCTCCCCCTTTCTGGAACAAGAGGCACCTGAGGAGGACCTGCTGCGGGCACTGGTCTCGTGCTAGTGCTGGTGCTAGGCTTGACGAGGGGTTCCAGTGTGACGCCAGCAGCCAGGTAGCTGGTACCACCGATGCCAATGGGCGGTGACAAGCGCAGGGGCCCTGCTGTCGGCCGATCCATGTTGCCTGATGTGAGGGCAATCACACAGCAGCGCTGGGGGGATGAGTGGTCGTTGGCACAGCGTGCATCAAGGACAACCTATAAGTCACAATGAATCAGGGCTGCCAGATTGCACATTCACACGCTCCGGTGCTGAGCAAATGAAAAACAGCGGATTCAACACCAGGTTGTGGCAGGTTCATTTCCATTTGCGGCAATAACAGCAATGGATCACAGCTCAACCCAGCGTGGCACTCACCAACCACTTGGATGACGCCTTGCCCAGGGGCCCTGCTGGGGCGGGAAGGGAGTGGGCGCGACACCTGGCCTGCGCCCGCCCGGTCGCGCACACGATTCGAGGGCCCGATGGCAGGTGCGTCGCGCAGCCCACGAACAGTGGGACCGAGGGGGTCACCTGTGGCAGAGCAGCAGGGAGCAGGGAGGGGCGAGCAAGGTGAGAGTCATCTGAGAGCTGGCAAGCGGTAAGCTCTGTGCGGGCGGCCATGGCAAAGTGGTGTAAAATCGTGGCCGCCTCATGCCACAACAATCGCTTGCCCTGTTGGTGCTGCCATGCCCGAAGAATGCTGCTGCGGCCTGATGGAATGGGTAATCGACCGGCGGCTGCCAAGGCGCACCTTGCCTGAGCAGGCACGGTGACGATTTGGTGACAGCATGGACGACGCGCTGCGCAGCGCATGCAGCGACACAGCACGTCAGAGTCAGCAGCCATTCCTTTTAGCAAGATTTGGTCAAAGGCCTTGTCCTAAGGCAGGTATTGGAGACCCTCCCTGACTCAGGTGTAGGTGCAAGGCTTGCAGTGGGGCACCGTGGCAGTTGGCAGGGAGGGACCATGCCACTTTGGCAGTGAAAAGCCATTTGTTGTCATCATCCCACCACCCTTTGAAGCTGCAATACGCCCAGCTGCGACGACGCTATAGAAAGTAAAGGACCTTTGCTTCCTGCACTTTTGGGAGCGCACCTTGCCATGCACTGCCGCCCCTACCGCCGGAGCAACCGCTGCCTGCGTTGCCGCTGTTGCCATGGGCCTGACAGGGGGTCCAGGCAGCGCTATACCCAGCTCGGCCGCCTTGTTGCGGATGCAGGGTAGCTGCAGCAGGCGCTTGGTGTTGGGCCGCTGCACCACGTTCTGCGTTGGGGCGGGTGCAGTGGGAGTTGCACATGATGCACATTGCCATCCACAGGTAGCAAGCTATCTGTGCATCAGCCTGCCTGGCCATCATACTTGTGACATGTGACACACAGCAGGCTGACTGGCCTGTGAGTCACGTCACCACACAGGCCATGTTATCAATCAGGCCACGTTGGAAGCCAGCTGATCATTCACGGCTCACTTGTGTTAGGCAGCGCTTGACGACATCGACTAGGTCAAGTGAGTAGCCAGCAACAGGCGGGTACTTGCCCCGCAGTATCTTGAGGATGAGCGCGCCCTGCATGTAAGGAAGGTCAAGGTAGCCACATGACGGTTGCAGCTTCAGCACTTGTAACGTAAATGCTCATGGTGGCTGCTGCGAGCAACACCATGGTGCCGAATTTCAGGTGCCAGCAACGATAAAGGAAACCAGTCCACGTGAAGCGATGCAAGTAAGGGCGCTGAGCAGTTGGCAAGCAGGCCTGCCGCACAGGTTTCCTCTGAGCCAGCTGGCAGGGGCTGCTGATTTTGCAAGGGAGTGGGAAAGCACGCTGATTTAAAACGCAGAACACACTCCTCCCTTGGGCGCGTGACGACGGCGCCTTGGTGCATAGCGCCTTTGCACTTCAAGGCTGCCGCCACGCCCTGCCCCGTACCTGGTTGTCTGCGTCGAAAGGATGCTTTTGAGTGCAGCACTCGTAAAGCACGACACCTACAGAGCATTGGCAGCATGCATGAGCATGAGGTGCAGGTTGTAAGCCAACGCACAAGTGTAACTATTCCTGCAACTCATTGCCTGCGTGTTGAGCAGTTGAGTGCATATTCAGCCGATGTGAGCTGCAGCCAGCAGGCCCTGGCGCTCAATGGATCTGCCTGCTGCAACAAAGCCTGTCCTCACAATTGTAAGGCCTGCGCAGCGCCTTGAAGGTCATCATGGGCCAGGCAGACCATCATCAGCCTCACCTAGCGCCCAGACGTCGGACTTGTAGTTGTATGGGCGGTCCTCACACAGCTCAGGGCTCAGGTAGTAGGGAGTGCCCACCAGGGACTGCGCGAAGCTGCAAGTTGAGGTCAGGACCTGTGCGCAGGTAATGGGAAAACGAGGGGGGTCTGGGCTGGGTGGAGGGTGATCACCCTCATGCTGAGGCTTTGATGCTCTTCCTTGCAGGGTTTCTTAGCAGCAATGGCGCAGGACAGATCCAGGCATCACGTGAGAACTGCATGTTTCAGGGCGTGAGCTCTCATTCTATGCGTTTGCTAACCTGTCCAACACTCTGCCCCTGTAGCTGCTCCAATCTGGCACTTCAAGCGATTTTCCATCCTGGAAGGATGTGGCGCCCCATGGGATGCTCACCTTTGCCACTCCCATGTCCCCCAGCTTCACGTTGAGGTCCTGGTCCAGGAACACATTCAAGGTCTTGATGTCGCGGTGCAGCACCTTGCGGCTGTGCATGTGGTGCAGGCCCAGCAGCACCTGCACAGCGGCTCAGTTGGTTGAGCCAAACGTGCGTGACAGTGCCCTTTGTGCTCATTGTATTGCGAACAGTAACAGTATGATCTGCATCACAGACTGCTCACCCACTCACTAAGGCTACTTACCCCCAAGCAAATTAGCCCATCTGTGTCTGTAGGCATGGCTGGTGACGCGTACCTGAATGAACAACTTCCAAACAAGGTCCTCCGGTAGCTTGCGCCTGCAGCTGCGCTGTATGTAGTCGTGCAGGTTGCCATTGCTTGCGTACTCTGTCACTATGCAGAGCTTCTCCTGCGACACCAGCAGCAGCAGCAGCAGCAGCAGCAGCAGCAACGGTACCCTTGCAGAGGCTGACGTTTTGAAGAGGCACAAGCAGCGCATGCCGCTGCTCCAGCGCAGGCATACTAGCAACGGTATCTGGCGTGGCTCACATCATGAAGGAACGAGTCGTAGTACTTGATGATGTAGGGTGAGCTGAGGGAGGAGAGTACACGTGTCTCCTGAATGCAGTCCTGCTGCTCCTGTGGCACCAAGGCGCATGGGTGAGGTGCAACAGCTGTGGCCCAAACGCACATTACGATGCCACCACGCGGCAGCGTGCGTGCTGCAGTGCCATCTGTGGGCCGTGCCTTTTCACTCATGCCTTCCAGCTCAATCTCCTTGAGGGCATATATCTGCCCATCCAGCCTCCGCACAACCCTGTACACGGTGCCGTAGGTGCCATGGCCAAGGCGTTCAAGCACTTCGAAGTCGTCTATGGTGCTGCGGGCCGCCATGGCACGCGCAGATGGCGTCCGCTTGCGCGCATCTGCAACAGCTGTGCAACAATATTGGCCAGGGTATTGCGAGCACTTTGCAACGTGGACAAAACTCCTGCTTTCACAGCTAAGTCGGATCCTGCCGTCTGAATTAATAAATGATTTTTACTTGTGGCACATAATGTTATGTGATGTTCATCAAAATGAAAAAGGAAGTGAACAATTTGCCATGCAACTCCGCAGCGGAGACACAGGGATATACATGCAAGGGAGGCAGTCATAGCACAGTCAATAACAGTGTTGATGTCAACCAGCAGTGTCCAGACAGGTGCCCGAACTGGTGCTAGAAGCTACTGCTGCCTGCAGCGCAGCCCCTCTTCCCCATTGATGTCTCTGGCACCGCACGCAAGAAGTAGCCCTGCTTATGTGGCGCATCATCCTGGCGCTTGTCCCATGCAGCCAGGGCTGCCTGTGCCTGTGCCTTGTCTGCGAAACGCTGCAACACAAAGGTGTTTGCATTGTCGTCCTCCCGGTACACCTCCCATGTGAGCGTATGACCGAGCAGAGCTGCGTCCTGCTGGCTGTCCGCTGCGTCATGGCTTGCATGCTGCTGGCTGCTGTTGACGGACGATTGCTCACGTCCAGGTGGTGAGCAAACAGCTGCCACAGCATGTTCAGCACCTCGGGAATTGCCAGCAGCGCCCGCTCCCAACCATGACAACTTTCTGCTGTGCAGGATCATGCCGAATGGCTGAGCGCGAGTGGAGAGCTGGGCACAGGACGACCGGAACAAGCGCGCAAACGCCGTCGTCAGCGCGTCGCGCATAAGGATGGGAATATTTACGCGAGGTAAAAATTGAAAACTTGAAGCCATTCCAAGGTAGACAGGTGCCCTCTGTGCTGCCGGCATGCCCCAACCAACAGATCCGATGTTTATGCGCAATATAGTGAATGACCCTGTTATCGTCAGACCCTCGCGCGCTCGCTGCAGCCCTGGGGTAGATGCGTCGCTTCAGTGGGACACCTGTGGGGTTGGACTTGCAAGTGCTGGCATTGGCACTGCACACCGCTCCAGCTCGGCACGCGACGTTGGTCGACCATGAGCATGAGATTTTATAGAAGGCTTCATGGCGCAGGTCGCAGCAGCCCGTGCTGTTCTACCGCTGATTCACGACGACTGCATCGGCGGCACAGTTTTGTGAACGGATGAAGCGCTTGCGCTGAACGCAGGCTGCAATTGGTAAGGGTCGCATCTGATGAAGTCTGCTGTGCCTGTGCATGGGGCATGCCTGCTTGAAACAAGGGACCTCTGCTCGTCGTCCTGATTGTGCTCGCGGCAGGTGCCGATGCGTCGATGCACAACAACACTCGTTGTCTTTACTGTGCCGTCCACGATGGCCAGCAGGTGAGGTTTTGGGGCATTGTACATCTTATGGTGCCATGTTCCGGCTGAGTTGACTACCTTGACTATTGGCCAAGGCTTCTTCCAGGCAGCAGGTGCTCAGGGTCTCATGCTGCATGTGAAATGCAGGACTGGCTGGCATCAGTTTATCACCAATACGTTGGCTGGCTGTGGCTCATGGAGTGGATGGCAGACAGCGCGGAGGCATTTCCCCACTGGTGAGCAGTAGACTAGTACAGAGCAAGCAGCTATCAAACCCTTTGGATTTTTTTGCACGCTAGCCTTGCTGCACACGCCGCCTTGCGCTGCACTGTTTGTGGGCGACTGGGATGGTGCTGCGGGACTGTCATGATTGAACACTACGTGCCTTGAACTGCTGCCTTGCTGCAGGATCGCGCATGGCAGCCATAATAAGAGACATTCGACGCCTATATTCTGACCAAGCAAAACGCTGTGCTCGCTGGCGCAAATATTGCGCTGGCTGTTGGTGATGAGGTTTACTATGAGTCCTGCAGAGTGTGCGTTGTGGGTGGGGACTCATTATTTTTTTTTGCTGCTGCCTTAATTGTTTCTCGCTTGTTGAGAGGACGCATAAGGATGTAATAATAGGAATTCTAGGCCTATGAGGCAGCAGGGGTGTTCTGACTCAAAGCACTGATGATTTGTTTTGTTAATTATTGAGAGGACGCAACAGCAGGAACGTCAGCGACTGCTCGTGCAAAGTTGCCACCACTGCCTCCAGGTCAGCCTGCACATGCAGAGGCCGCATTGCCATCAGCTGCTGTGCAGTGTACACGAAGCGCCGCAGCCTGTCCCCACCCTCAACCTCGTCGGCCCTGTCTCCGGCACTGCCAGCTGTGCTGGCAGATGGATGCAGTCTATGCACCCGACTGATGCCAGCGCCAGCAACAAGGCCAGGTTTGTCACAGACTTCCACGCGCGCGTCCACTTCTGCCATAGCGGGTGCTGGTGCTGCAGCATGGTGGGCCGTCTTGGTCTGCACCAATGGCCGCATTGACAATGCCAACGCCAGTGCCTGATGCAAGGCAGGCTGCGCGCTGTGCACATGGCCAGCTGCATTGCGTTCACCTGCCGCTGACCCTGCGGCTTCCAGCTCACAGACTGCTGCGCACAGGTCGCAGCTGGCACAAAGCAGCAGCGCACCTGCTTCCTGCTGCTGCCCAAGGTGATTGCTTGGCAGCGTGCAAATGCCAGCAGGCTGTGTTGCCTTCGCCCTCACTGCCTTGAGCCTGGCTGCTGCTGCTGCTCTCAGCTGGGCAATGCCTGTCTCCATCTGCCGCGCGCGTCTGCTCTCATAACTGCCTGACGCTGATGCAGAGCGTTCGTATTCAGTTTGACCTTGCAGCAGCTGGTACACATCCTGCCAAGCTGTGCAGACTACCTGAGCCACGTGGCTGGCGCTTGCTAGCTGTGCAACCTCTTTGGCTGCCGATGTGGATGCTGCTGCGGCAGAGCTTGCTCGCTCAGCCGTCGTAAGCAGCTGCTCCAGAGATGACTGCATGACGCCAACTACGCCGGCTGCATCTGCTGTTGGTGCACTTGCAGACTGCCCACCGGCCCCAGCTGCACGCTCATCGCCTGCTGCTGGGTCTTCACTGTGTCCAGAGGCTGTGTCCCGATCTTGTGCTGCGGAGCTGCTTGCTGCCACCGCCCTCTGCCACAGAGACTTTCGAAGGCTCAGTGCGACTCTCAGGCTGAAGAGGACGCCAGCTGCCTCTGAGGCGGAGCTGCTGCCTGTGTCTGTCACCCACTGACAGGCAAGCACCTGTGCAGTCTGCGTGGCGAGAGGGCCTGCCAGGCAAGCCGCTTGGGCAGTTGTGGGTGCAGTGAAGGCGACAGCGGATCTGCCAAAGGAAGGAAGTAACAGGCCCTGCTTGGCTGCGGTGACAGCGGCGGTGACGCAGAAGGAAGGCGCAAGGCGCTCCAGCTGCCGCTCAGTCTCACCATCATCACCAGGTGTGTCCTCAGCCTGATCATCACAGTTCCGCAGGGGATGAGGTGTTGTGCGCGTATGCTGCGTGATGGATGTGCTTGATTCAATATTGCGTTGCTGCATTATCGCGCTTTGCGGTACCTTGTTTGGAAGCTTGGCCCAGGTGGCGAGGTGCAGCAAGCACAGCTGAGCTGCTGTCATCAGCGCCGCCGGTTGCCCAAGCTGTGCCAACGCCAAAGCAGCCCTCTTTATGTCTCCTGATAGCAGGAAATGCATGGCTGCGGCTTCGCCTTGTGCATGGCCTGATCGCTGGCAGCTGGTGGCCAGTGCGCTGTGCACCGCCGTCCTGCTGCGATCATCTGGCAGCAGGGCTCCTTGACAGAACCCTGCCACATCCTGAAGCATTTCTGGCTTTCTTGTAGCCTGACTGAGGCGTTCTCTGTCAACTCCCAAGAGTTTCCACACCCGGCCACACCTTCGAAGGGTGTTGCGCCCAGCACGCGTCTGACGAAAGCCGCGGCCGCTGACGAGCCTGTAACACCACACACACACGAAAGCTACTGCACTACTGCGCTGCCAAACTGCCTGCAACAAGTGAAGGGCATCTGGTAGCAACAGTCAGCGTTCACCATGTCAGGTCCATCACCCTCGGAACCAGCCGTGGCGCGGAACTCCACACGACGACACTACGCGGACGACAGCGCGCATCGAGAATGGAACTTCCTGCGCGGCGTCGGTCCCTCAAGCTCGGAGGTAAGGCACGCACAAGTGGCCAGTCATGCAGCAGGGGCAGGAGACCTGAGAAGGGGTCAAGAGCATCCCAGCACTCCTGATGTCACGGCTAGAAGCAATCAAGGGCTGGTCACATGCAACATAGAGCGTGCAGCACCCAAGTGGGGTAGTAACACTCTGCGACAAGCCAGCGACAAATGCCAAGCGCCTGACATCACATGTATGATACATGCACATGCAGATGTACTACCATGAGCCCAAGAGCTCATGGAAGCCAGGGTGGAGCTCTATGCGCCATCAAGCAGACATCAAGCAGGACCAGCCCCGACTTGAACAAACAGTTGTCAAGGAGAAGCGAGAGGCAGCCATCAAGGAACTCAAAGCAGAAAGAGTACACCGCTTGTGAGGAAGGCTGTTCAGGCCAAACACTAATTTGCATGTGTGGACCAGTGTGTCGAGCACACATTGTTTGAGCAGCTGTCTCAAGCCGTGGATTTGCGCTCCTTGAACCCATGCACCCTGCAGTCAAGAGTCATCTGGCATAAACCCCATCACTGGACAGCAGAAACCCTGGGCTGCTGCGGCAGGCGTGACTCACTCACCACAACGAAGCGGCCTACGCCCGGCTGCAACCATACAGGCAACAGAGTCCATAGGGCGACAGGTGAGGCGCATCCGGCACATGTGGTTTGACACCTCGTGACAAGTGTGTGGGCATGTTGCACGCATACCGTGCAGGGCAGACAAAGCAATGTGCTGCAGCCAACAGTATTCTAACCTTGCTGATGGCGACTGCCATGTTTGTGCCCCAAACTGATGGTGTTGTGGCGCTACTGTTGTGCAGAGCCCAATGGAGCGCAGCCAGCAGCTGTCCAACGTGCACGAAATGCGGAAAGCGCGCCTGGCAAACGATGGTGAGTGGTGCTGTCAGCAACCTTGTCGTTTGACCCTAGCATGCGAGTTTCATAATGTGGTCTCAGCACTGGCGCATTGCTTGTGTGACAGCTGCTGCTGTAGCGTGATAACTCAGTATTAAACTTGAGTGCTTGCCACTGCCATGACCTGCTTATCTGCTGTCACTTGCTGTCATGACCGCAGGCCTCTCTGCAGCACAGCGCTCAGGCGGTTCTGCCGCTGCCTGCCTCAATTGGCAGTGAGGCCAAACTCACGCCAGCCAGCGCTTGGTGTCAGGCGCAGCTTAGCATACTGACGCAAGAAGTATGCTACACAGCTCGTCCTGACGCAAGAAGTATGCTACACAGCTCGTCCTGACGCAAGAAGTATGCTACACAGCTCGTCCTGACGCAAGAAGTATGCTACACAGCTCGTCCTGGACAGGGCTGCCCGGCGTAAGCCATGAGCTGCATGACCTGACTGCTACGTTGTCATGGAAGGCAGCAGCAGTGAACAGCAACGTGGGCGGGCAGCTGCTCAGCATTGTAGCAGCCATTCCAGTTACGAACGCCTATAGCCATCGATTGGACAACTTGTTCTCTTACAACAAGGCATTGGGTGCATACATCGTTGGTGTGGCGCGCTTTGAGTTCGAGGGAGTTTTAGGGGGAGGGAGAAAGTATGAAACAACAGACAGCGCAAATAGTTCCGGCAGGTCTGTAGGTAAGCAATTCACAGTCCGTAGGGTGCCACAAGGGCACAAAGGACACAAACACAATCTTCACCTCAATGCTTGACCCTTCTTTTGTCAAAAATACAAGGCATCACGTCCTGCGCTGCTTGATGCTTCGCTCTCATCACCAGCTCGCCTCCTCCCATGGTGCTACAGAGATCATGCCACTCCAGCGCCGGCCCTCGGACACCTGCAGAAACAAGCAGAAAACGTTTCTGACTGAAATCATGGCATGGCTTTCCACCTGCGGGCTTGTCTTTCCACAAGCATGTCATCTGAGAGCTCGGTGACGGTCCACAGGCAAGAGCCTGTCACGACAAGCACGCTCATCACATCACCAGCACCTCAAAAGCATTCTGCCCACCTGCCAGTATCGTCTGAACTCCAGGTACTGCTCTTCCTGTGCTCCAATCCGCAGCAGGTAGGATGCAAGATCGCTGCCCAAAAGGCTCGCCAACTCCACCCGCTTCATCGCAGGCCTGCTCGGCGCTGCGCTGTCGCACATCCCGAATTCGCTGCTTGCACCTGTGCTACCAGATGACCCAGCGCTGGTGTCTACACTAGCGCCTTCGCGAGCTCCTGTGCTGCTGCCTGCCTGTATGCCACAACCACTACCTGGCCCCTTTCCAGCATCATTGCAGACCCAGTAGACGCTGCTGCTGTTGAAGTTCGCTGCTGCGCTGAGCTCCCTACATGCACTGCTGCCGCTGCCAGTGCTGCTGCTGCTGTCACCGCTGCTGCTGTTGTTGCTGGTTCTGTTGGTGTTCAAACTGATGCGCGCCTCATCTGATGCACTGCCAGGACCAGTGTCGCAGCCGCATACGCTGCTGGCTGCAAGGCCGGGCTTCGGCGCTGTTGCCGAAGAGCGGAAGCGGTCAAGGGCGTTGACCTGCCGCGCAAAAAAGTACCTGACGTGCAGGGGCAACAGGGTTCCAGTGAAGGTGCAGTGATCAGCAAAGCGAACGTCATAAATTTTCCGCAAGGTTCTGCACAGTGACACTCAAGGTACTGCTGTTGCAGCTGTAAGGCAGCAGGTACCACCAGCGTATGGTGAGAGTGCGCATGTCTTAGCCTGCACTGTGCATATGCCCATGCCCAGTGACCTGAGATCAGAGAAGAACAAACCTGGGGATCTTGACCTGGTATACGAGGTCTGCTAGGGCTGATTAGCTTGCGCTGCCTGTTCTACACGTTTTGACCGGAATTGCCGCAAGCAAATAGATCGCATCTGTTTTGATGCAACCTGGTCAGTGATACAGGGACAGGGACTTGCCTGGGGCCTGTTTCGTTCAGCAGTGAGCTTGCCAGGTATGGCGGGTAGGCTAGCAGGTCTTCTGCCCCGGCCCCCATCTCTTGCACCAAGAATTCCCACTGCGACAAAGCCAACAGCAGGGGAGGGGAGGACAGAGGTACAGCAAATGGGGCAGTGGGGTTTTGAGTGCGCCACAGCATTGGAAAAGGTGGCAGGTAGAGCCATCGAGCATCTGCTGTGCTGACCAGAGAACCCTAGAACCTGTTCAAAAGCCTGTTCAAAGTTGCGGATGTCCTCGTTTGCGCTTGCAGCCTCCCACACACCTTGCGCTGCAGGTTGAGCTCGCTAAGTGTGATGGCGGAGGGGCAGGACAGCAGCACGTGTACTGCGTGTCGCCTGTCCAGACAGCAGGTCGTGGTCAGGAAGCGCAGGACAGGTGCCAGCTGGGGCTTCGGGTCCGATAGCAGCAGCGACGTCACACTTTCTGCCAGGGTTCGGACCTAAGGCGGCGGCACGGGTGAGAAGGGGGCATGACTGGCGCAAGGGGTAAGGGGTACAGTGTGTTGTGATGCAGTGCCATCTGCAGCACCGTAGCCACTGCCCCACTGCTGCCCTGGGATCGGCAGGAGGTCAATACAAGTATTTGCTAACGGGCGCAAGAGCCAGCCCACCTCATCACGACTGAGTCCCATGCTTTCAAGGTAGGCAACACGTGGCCGCAGCTGTCCATCCACATCAAGAGCCAGCAGCTGGGGGCACCTGCTTACACACACAAGCAATGTACGCGGGCTTAGGACACATTGTGACCTACAACTGTTCACACATAGGCGAGGGTGACGGGTGGGGAGGCATGAGCAGTCACATCAACGCGCAGCAGCTGTCTACAAACGCATGATAGGCGGGTAATCGTCAGATCCAAAGACCTGGGAATGCGTAAGCGTCATGGCACAGAAGTGGCGGTCACCCGGCCTACACTTGTGTACTTAGGGTGCGCGGGTATCAGCAAGCAGTGCCTGTCGTTTGGAACCCTGCCCACTTCTCGCATTCCCCACTCGCGGATTGGGCTGAGAATTGACTGCCTCCTTGCTTGCGCCAACACATCGCCACACATGCCGTCAATCTCCCCTCATGATCACCTTGTGACAAGCTCCACGATGTGCCCCGGCGCGCTCACGCCCAGCTCCTGCACCAGAAAGTCCACGACCGGCCGCATGTGCTGCTGCGGATCTGACCCCAGCAGCGTCGCACACTTGGGAATCACACATCTGGAAAGGTCTCGGTGCGTCAACCCTAGGCTGGTCAGCCACATGATGCTGAGGCCGGCGTAGTACAGGGCGCTCGGGCGCGTGAACAGGCACGTGTGCGTGGACAGAAGTGTGAAGAAGGCGTCGCGGCGTACGCCGTAGCGCGCCAGGAAGTCGAGCCATGCGGGGAGCTCATCGACGGTCAACAGCTCTGGGTGCGACAGGACGAGGGACTGGATGCGATCCGGGCCTCCTAAGCCCAGCAGCACCTCCTGCGGCCGCAGGAAAGGGGCCGGAAAGAGTGGTGAGGTCGCGGTAGGACTGGGGAGCTGGAGGTGAGAGTGGGGAGGTCAAGGTAAGAGCGGGGAGGTAGGAGTGAGGAGGCCGCAGCAAGAGAGGGGGGGGAGTGGAAGGCCACGGGAACGGTGAGATGTTGGAACACCTGTGATCAAGGCCAGCGATGGATTTCTGCCATGAAACATGCCAAGGCGGAAGCGACTGAAAGCCAGGAAATGCTGGATCTGTAATGCGCGAGTCCGGCACAGATGCACTACATGTGTGAAGGCTAGTGCAGCAGCTGCTGTGACTGTCATTCAGCTGCAACCAAAGTGACAACAGACTACAGCCGGCCCGCAGTTACCCAGTCCTTGCAACCTACCAAGACTGGATCTACATCCCAGGGTCCGTCCTCGCCACTGCGCGCTGCCACACGTGGCTGGATGTAGCTGAGGTACTGGCCACGAGTGATGCCCAATGCTTCTTGCAGGCGCTGTGCCACCGCAGCATGCACACCAGCATCACTGCTGCTGCTGCTGGGCTCAGTGCTGCGGCTGTAGGGCTCTTGGCCCAACAAAGTGGGTGTGCCATGAGGCCCTCTTCCCGACACGGATGAGCCGTGTATAGGGTGGCTACCTCCTCTGCATGTGACCTGTCGGGCTACTCGTCGCTGCACGTCAGGCGGGTTGCGCGCGACTGTTGCATGTCGCCACGCCAGCATGGTATCGGCTGAGTGTTGAAACCCTTACACAACGCTGGCACACATGGTGTCCGATAGATTGCAGAACGGAGTTGGGTATTGTACAAGCAGAAACACATCTCGGGGTGTGGGGTATGAAGGCCCAGCAGATTTTCCGCTGCCTGTCTTGGAACATGCTTTCAGGCCGCTCATGGGCCTCCCTCATCTTCACTAAACCAGTCAGAGAACGGCGAGTCCATCCCTGGATTGCTGCTGCCCACAGCACCCTTCCCCTTGCCCAGCTTATCACCCCTTGCCTGCCCTTTCCTTTCCCGCGCCCTGCTCCCGTCCCTTGCACCCTTGCCGAGCTCGCTGGCGTCACTTCCCGCCAGCCATGGATGCTGCAGCACCTGTGATGCCTCAGGGCGAAGTGTGGGGTCCCACTGCAGGAGGGGCCGCAGGAAGGCTGCCAAACTCACTGCATCATCTTGGCTCAAGCGGTGCGTGTCTGTCAACACCTGCAATGTGAAGCAAGGAAGGTGGCTACTTTTGAGGTTCTCTAGACAGTTTCAACGGAACAGCATTCTTTGATGAGTCCTGAACTACCAGAGGTTACCAGAGCGCCTCAGAAAATGTCAGATGGTCACTCTCACCGGACGCCTCTCCTCAAAAATCTGTGTAACACCATTTGCTTGCGGTGCAAGTTAGATGAAGCACCCACCTCTCACTTGAGAGGACCCCTCACCTCTTCAAGGCTGTGCGGGTCAACGTCCATGTCTGACTCCAGCTTCAGGCGACCGCTGCGCCTGAAGTACTCTGACCGCACGGGGCTTGCTGCCAGCATCTGCATGCAGGAACCATGCAACACACATTCTTGGAAACGTGAGCATCGTGAGGGCCAGACAGGGCGCGTGCAGCAACAGCAGAGCTGTGTTGGCTGGCTGGCAGAGGGCAGCGTCACAAGCAAGCAGGCAGCAGCGCCACCAGGCCCCTTCCCTCCGCCCCATCCTTGGCCCCTGCTTCATGCCCCCTGGCTGACCCTTGTTGTCCCCTGCATGTACACCCTGCCTGCGCACCTCAGCTGGCGGCCTGCCCAACAGCGATACCATTGCAGCCAGGTGAATCGCATTGACATCGTATTCCTTCTCCTCAACGTCCAAGAGGCTCTCGCCGCCGCTGCGGCCAGCCCTGTTGCTGTCGCGGGCGCTGTTGATGCTGCTGCTGCCATCGGCTTTGCTGCTGCTCCTGGGCCCTCCAGCAGGCCCCCCTGCATCATGCCCGGGACTGCTGATCCGCTGGTCAGCACCGCTTGCACCTGATGATCCGCCGGCTGCCAGGGCCTGCAGGCGTGACGTGGAGACGGGCCGAGGGGAGAAGAGGGGCGCGCCAGTGGCCATCCACCACACTAGGAGGCCCAGCTGAAACATGTCGCAGGGGGTGCCGCAGGGCAGGCAGAGGACCTCCTGTTTGGGCACAGCCGCACAGGAGGTTGGTTGAGCAGGCAAAGAATGCAGCATGGCTTTCATTCCCCCCCCCTCAACATCCTCGCACCTCAACTCCTCCCCCTTTCCCCTCGGCCCGCCCCAGGGCTGACCCCCCGAAAACCCTGGTCATGCTCCCCCACTCCTCCTGCTCCTCACCTCTGGCGGCCGCGCCCCCGGCATGTCACAGCCCGAGGCATCTGCGCTGGGTGGTGGGACGTTAAGCTCTCGTGCACGCCATGAGCTCCCAAAGTCAATGAGCTTCAGCTTGGCCCTGTGCAGGTTGTGCTCAGTGACAGTGTGGGGGCCTACCTGCGGGGCAGGGGTGAACAGGGGAACAAAAGTGTGAACAGATTCGTGTGGGCTTCCCGGTGTACGATGAACCTTTGGGCCATGCGTGAGGAGCGGCTTGACGCTCGGCATTTGCTGCCCCCCCCCCAACTTGCTTCGCCCCGCTGGCCTTCGCCATGATACCTGACTCTTTTCCCCGCCCTGAGATACCCGTCTCCTACACAAAACAGGTTTGAACCATACAAGAGCGTGTCATGCATTCTAACCATACAAGAGCGTGTCATGCACTCTAACCTTCCTTCCACCCCTTACTGACCTCCGGGAGCGGTTTGAACCATACAAGAGCGTGTCATGCACTCTAACCTTCCTTCCACCCCTTACTGACCTCCGGGAGCGGCGGTTCAAGCGGCGGCTGTCGCCACAGGCCGCGCCAGAAGTTGACCGCCTGACACAGCAGAGGATGGTGGTCAGAATCTTGTGCAGGTATCGACAGTACAATTTCTGGGTACAGCTGCAATGCTGTTCATGCTGTCATTCGACAAACAGCATTTTCACAGCATGCAGGGTGCGCATAAAAAATCGTATTGCAGCATTGCACTCCCACACACTTCGTCCACACCTGCAGCTTGAGTTCCTGCCAGGGCTCCACCCGCAGCGATGTCTGGAACGGTGCCAGCAGCAGCACATTGTCCGGTACAATGTCGCCATGCACCATGCGCCTGTCACTGCGGGAGAGAGCATGTGTGGAGACACCAGGTGAGAGGTTGTTATGCGCCATGCGCCTGTCACTGCGGGAGAGAGCATGTGTGGAGACACCAGGTGAGAGGTTGTTGTGCACCATGCGCCTGTCACTGCAGCGCGCAGGGCATGGTGAGCTACGACCCAGGGCAGCCACACATTGCTAGCCAGCCACCATACCATTTAGCCATGGCCATTGTTATGTATGGCGCGGGCCATTTGACATGGCCATACAATTGTTGCAGCGCTGCACATGGTGGGTCAAGGAGAGCGTCCCCCTACGCTCAGCTTCCCCACACAAGGGCGCTCCACACATTCCCCGACACTGCCTGCCCCACACCTCGCTCACACCTGTGCAGGTAGTCGAGCGCCCTGACCACCCGTCTCGTCAGCTGCTGCACCACGGGGAGGGGCAGCCCCACACCCAAACCGCCCAGGAAGTGTGACATCACGTGTGACATGCTTTCGCCCAGCTTCTCCATGACCAGGCAGCTGAGCTGGTTGCCTGAGGGGGAAGTTACGTCGAAGCTGTCAACATACCTGAGATGGCAGGCAGGAGTTGGCAGCACGGATCAGCAGCAAGCATGTCAAAAACTGTTACTCCCAATTTGGAACCATGCCGCAACCTAGACCTGGCCATGCTGTATCACCAGAGGTGCCATGACAATAACAAGAGGCTCCAGCACAGGACACATTAATCTGCGGTGACGCCCTGTTTTAGAAACAGCACCGTACTAACACCCCCGTCCCGTTCCTCACCGCACAACAGGCTGGTCCACAACGCCACCTGCCCCAGTCTGCTGCAGCTGCTGCTGCTGCACCTGCTGGCCCCTGCCGCCGCGCTCTGCCTTGTCCCCCGAATCGCCATGGCTGCGCCGCTGCGCCCGCCGTGTCATATCCCTCTCCCACGTCGCCAGTGCATAGCCCACAACGCTGTCATCCTTTGCCACCTGACACACAATAGGTGTGGATGACAGTGTGGGCAGCGCCAAGTGAGGTCTGGAAACAGCATGTCGGACTTGAATTGATGTATCGATTTTGTGCTTGAACCTGGTGCGCTTGATGTTGCAGGCATGCCCCTGCCTCAACTCAGCTCAATCATATGGCTTCCAATGAGATGCACCGCGAGCTTGGCGCTTGCAAAGCCTTCTGTGCAACCACCCAGTTTCCCGCACCTTGATCATGACCTGCGCCCCAGTTGTCGTGTCCAGGGCTGCCCACATCTCGGCAGCGGTACTGACGCCATACAGCTCCTGCACCTTGTAGCGCCCCGCGTACACCTCGCCCGGTACAAGGCTGAAGGACGAAACTGTCATGGCGCTAGCTGTAGCGTTGGGTGTGGGAGTGCTGGGGTCGGCTGCTGCTGCTGCTGCTGCTGCTGCTGGTGTTGCTGCCCCTGTTGCTTGGCTAGGCTGCTGTTGAGGCATCGCCGTGGCTGCGCAGGCGCAAGGCACGGGGCAAGGAACCTTATTTGACAACCCAGCACCGCAGTGACAATGCCAGTGACAGAGAAGTTGGTGTTGCTGGAACCGCACCTTGCGCACTGCTGCTCTTGCAAGCCAGCTGGACGACTGCCAGAGGAAGGCTGAGCGAGGCGAAGGCAGGTGTTGGACGGCTGAGTGAGCCATGCAGCTGCACAGCCCCATGCAAGCCAGCGGACCATGCACATGCATAAGGCATGGCAGCACCAGATCGGCCCACCGCTTCGCGCAGGCGATGCAGCACGAGGGGAGCTGCGGCATCGCCTGCCTCCCACAAGCGGAACTGGAGAGGCATGGCCCCTGACGGACTTGCCATTGCCACCCACGGGGTGCGGTGCTGTGCTGGCGGCAATGGCGCCCTTGGTATACGTGGAACCCCAACCTTTCCAATCAGGACGCTGATAAACCCAAGCGACTGCACTTTACATCTGTACCCACGCAGGCAGGGTAAACGTAGATGTCATGACATGCAGGACTCTACTCAGAGGATTGGTTCTGTACAAGTCGTGTCATTTTCCAGGCGCCAAAAGCAAGTAGCGGACACACAAGACAAGGGAACCTCTTTGTTATTCACGCAGGTGTAAAGGTCATGGTTGTTGGTGAAGCGCCCTGCTGCTGGCGCTGATACCTTGACTGAACTGCATGTCGCCTTGTGCAAACGCTCGCTGCGTGTGTTTAGCTATGTGATAGCGGGATCATCCCGCCGGCATGTGAACAGTTCTTGCGCAAGCATCCACCTGCACTGGTGCAGCAGTCATGACCTTCTTGAAGGTCGCATCAGGAGTGGGGTGCTCTTGGCACTGCTTCCCAACCTCAAGCACGCTGCCTGCGCCGCCAGGTACAGCAGTCTTAGGTAGGCAGGCCATTCAACAGTCCTAATATTCAACAGTCCTAATATGACATGCTGCCGCTCAACACAGCTGCCCAGAAACCTCAAAAGCTGAACCAGGAGCGCGGGCGCTTGCCCGCCGCCGAGCGCTCAGACCTGGGCCGCTTGGTGGCACGCCCGTCGCACTCCTCGCCGTCGCCTTCCTCCTCGTCCCAGCCTCCACCACCACCACCGCCGCCGCCGCCGCGGCCGCCGGCCCCAAGGAACAAGTGGTGCTGCGCCGCCGAGCGAGGCTGCAGGCGCCTGCTGCG
>JAWZTI010000227.1:0-40560 GCA_039880955.1 Chlamydomonas urium | reverse complement strand
GTGAGGGAGTCTCCGGGCAGGAGAAAGGGGGGTGGAGTCAGGTTGGAACCTGGTCCAGCAGGGGATGCAGGTAGGAATGCAAGGCGGGGCGCACGCAGTGGGCTCATGCACCTGGAAGGTAGGCAGGCAGGCAGGACAGCGGCGCTCCCTCTACGCACGCCTTCAACCCTTTCCCTCGGCCCTCAACCTCTTGCCCAACTGCGCCAGGTGCTGCGGCAGCACAAGCAGGTGTTCATGACATGCGCCGAGACCTTCCTGTATGACCCGCTTGTCGACTGGACAAAGAGCGGCAGCGACCGCTCTGGGCGCAGCGGCGGCGCCGGGGCCGGCGGCGTTGACGCTGCCGGCGAGGTGGAAAATCCCGCCGCCAAGGACGCGCTGGCTACGATCGAGGGGCGGCTGAGCGGTACGCTGCTGGGCGTGCTGAGCCAGCCGTCGCTGCCGCTGTCATGCGAGGGCCAGGCGCAGCGCCTCATCATCGAGGCCTCCGACAAGCAGAACCTGGGCAGTATGTACATCTGGTGGATGCCCTGGTTTTAGGCAGCATTGTAGCTAGCTAGCTAGCTGGCAGGTGGGTAGCTCATTTTCTCAGTCTGTCAAGCGGTGCAAGCCTGCTGAGCGCAAGGCTGAATGCAGGGTGTGGCAATCTACAGGGTGCTCAAGGCTGATGCTCGGGGGTCGCTGGGAGTGCCACGCTTCTCACAACAAACCCTGCACAGCACCCGCTGTCGAGGAGAGCCTGACGGACCACATGCGCCTTCTCAAAGCCCAAGCTGCCTGCCCCGATCACGTGACCGGGGGGCACATTGGGGCTGTGGGAGGTGGGCTGTCCATTGAGCGAAGGGGTATGCGACCTCGACCCAGCATTGCTACGGGAAAGAGCAGGGCATGCAGGGCTGCCCAGACATGCGTGGCTGCCACTCTCAGTGCCCTGAGTAAGGAGCAGACAAGTGGGGCTAGCGGCTTCCGGGCAGCGTGCGTGCGTTCGTAGCACAGGTGCTTTGTAGGGAAGGCGGTGAGCCGCTTCTTTGTGTCACGCAACTTGTGTGTGCTGTGTGTGCTGTGTGGCATGGCATGTATGGTTTTCACAGGGAGCTGCTGATCAGGCCGCGTTTTTCAAAGCCAGCTTCTCTAATATTCCATGCTTTTCTTCAAAGGCGTCAAGCGTGCATGTGCTGGTGAAATTGCGACGCCTGTCAACCGGACTTGTGCTTCCCAGCTGGTTACTTTGATTGAAGACCTGTACCTGATGTGCGGCCTGCTGGCACAAGCGGCATCACGTACAGGCTTGTCCAAGTGCAGGTGTTGCTTGCTGACCTGGCACTGGTGCAACAACCTTATTCCAGAGTGTGCTGGTTTGTGACCGTCATTCCAGCTCAGCATTCGCGCAGTGGCCCTGCGCGCGCCCGCAGGCTGCAGCAAGCAAAACTCTCGCGCGCTTGAGCGGCTGAGCGCACACCACCATGCGGTGCAGCGCATCGCCCTCCGCTGCCACCACGCGCCTCTCCAGTCTGCGCAGCCAGCACGCGAGTGAGCTGCGCTTGCTTGGATGCTGGCTTGTGCGAGAACTTGTGGGCCCCTCATCGCCACTATGCGTGCCTACCTGGCAGATGAGAGCCCTCCTCCACGCCCTTCACAATTGTTGCATGTGCATTCCCTTGTCCCCTGGCTGCGCTGACAGGAGCGCATGTGCAGCGGCGGGGGCCTGGAGCACCATGTGGGGTGCGCACAGAGGCAGGGCCAGTGGTGCAGCTGACGGCAACCACCATGCACACCTTCCTTGAAGAGAACGCGCGGGGCCTGACGATTGTGGACTTCCTGACCACTTGGTGTGGGCCCTGCAAGGTGAGCATGCTTCACAGGGCAAGCCCAGCAGCTGCTGCTGCCTATCCCACCACTCTGTGTGCCTCAGTGGATGGGTAGGCAGGCCATGTGGCAGTCTGCAAGCGGCCATGAAGGCGCACAGACCCCCTACTCAACAACGTGCCACCACCCAGTGTCACAAGCACGATTTGCTGCTTGACTGATGTCCATACCCTAACCCTAGCAACTGTCTGCCCTCGACACATGGCGCAGGTGATGGGTCACTACGTCGACAAGTTCTCAAAGGAGTTCACGACCGAAAACATCAAGTTTGCCAAGCTTGACTGCGGCAAGGAGGAGAACAAGGATATTGCAGTGGAGATGGGCATCAAGAGCCTGCCCACGTTCCACTTCTACAAGGGCTCCACAAAGGTGGCGGAAATGACAGGCGCCAAGCCAGACCAGCTGCGGCGGCTGATCTTGAAGCATGCCAAGGAGGTGCGCATGGAAGCAGCAGCAGCAGCAGCAACCAATGCGGCGGCAGCATCGGCTTAGCGTGGCGCGGCGCAGCTGCTGCGAATCTTTTGCAATTTCCTGGCCGCCCCGGGCACCGGGCATGCAGTGCTGCGCAGTAGCACAGTGTACTGTCTGCAGCAGTTCAGTGAAGTCTTGCCAGTCGGAGCCATGCTGTGTGCCCACTTTGTGTCAACTGTCATGTGTGTATGTGTTTTTTCGCGGGACAGTATTGCATCCAATTTGGCGCTCCACCTTTGGTAGGACGCCTCGCAGTTGCTTATGGCTGCAGGTCCAGCACCGCTCCCCCCCAAACTCTGCCCCAGCCCCCCCCCTTTCCGCTTGCATCTTCATCCTGTTGCCATGCACCTTATTGTGCACTCTGCAAATTTTGAGCGACAGCTTTCCCCTTTGCTTTGGAGAGCAACACTGAACCGACTGTTCCAATTTGTGTATTCCTGTTGCCAGCTTGCGTTTTGTGCTCAGTGTGCTGCAGCAGCGATGGGACTATTTGTTACAGGCTCTGAGCTTTCAAAGCCCTTGCCCGAACGGTTTCAAAGATGCCATGGTCAGTGAAGAAAGGCCAAGCCCAAAAAACAGTGGCCTATCAGCGTTGCAAACCCTGCATGCCTTCAACAATGCAATCACCCAGGAACAAAACGTGAAGCTGCACTGTCAACAAAGCGCATGCATGGCTGCAGATAGTCCCAAGCACAGCCCAGTCATAGGCTGCAGCAGGGGGGAAGTTGTGCATGCTGTCATGCGGCGCCTGCCTGCGCACGCGGTCGTGTGTCCATTTACTCGGACAGGGTGATCTTCAGCTCACCAGACTCAGCAACCTCCTCCTTGACGGGGGCGGCCTCGCCGCTGGCCGAGGTGTACAGGGCCTCGCTGCCGGGCCTGTGTGGGCAGCAGGATGGCAGCACGTCAGATATCTGGCACCAGCGCCATGAACAGCCAGGCAAAACAATTCAAGCCCAAACTGCACAGCTGGGTGTATTTCGCGTGCAGCTTCAGCACCGTAAGCATGCGCTGGTTGCAAGTGCCAAGACGTTGTCCCCATGTGTTGAAGTAGCACGCACCTGACCCAAGCAATCCTGCCAGCGTATGTGTACACGGGCACACGGGGCTTCTTCTTGCTGGCGGCCAGCTTCTCAGGGTTCTTCATGGCCCTGCAAGCGATAAGGACAGCATTGAACGCATGTTGAATTTTCTAGGCTCATGCCTGTACATGCAACGCCGGCATAGCACAATGGATGTGCTGAAAGGTTGAGAAGCTGTAGCAGCGTGCACAGCACAGCAGACTCGTGCCATGCGCAGCGCATGGATGACTCTGTGGCGCAGCATGCACATGTGCATGGAGCGGCATGGTGCAGCAATGTGCCCAGCAGCTTGCGGTGCCAGCCTGATTTCCCATAAGCAGAGCAACTGTCCTGTGCGCACCTGGGGTTGACGGCCACAGGCACCTTGCCGGCGTTCTCAGCCAGGTATTGCAACCGCTCAGGGCGGGCATCAACAAAGGGCAGCTTCCACAGGTCGATGCCGGCCTCAGCAGCCATGGCATCCAGGCCGTTCTTCTCAATGCTCTTGATGGCCTTGGTGCACAGCTTCAAGGACACCCATCGCTGGCCATAGGACCAGAAGACCTTTTTCTGCTGCAGGTTGGGCTCCTGCCACTTGCGGTTCTTCTTGTTGGAGAAGCACACAGCGTTCGCCTTGTTGCGCTTCTTGCCTGTCAGCTCGCAGCGCTTGCTGGCCTCCACGGTGGGCACCAGCATGCGCGTGCTGGGGGCCACGGCGCGGGCTGGCTGGAACGCCATCTGCTTGCCAGCGAACATGCTCCTAGCGGAGCACAGACTGGCCATCTTGCGAATTCGCCCCCTGCAGCGACGCGGCGGACACGCGAGAGGAGGTAAGGCCAGCGAGTGAGGCTGATTGAGCTGTGGCTGCTGTGGTCCAGACAGGCCGGGCGGCTGGCGCAGTGCTGCACGCTGCAGCTCACCTAGCAGGCTGGCACGTAAGGGACGGCAAGAGGGATAGACGTAAGGGCCCTGGGCACGCGAGGGGCTCCCGCGGCGGCCACACCTGGGGTGTGGGGAAAGATAAGTTCGTGCTCGTGCGAATGTATGCCCACGACGCACTCGGCATTTGCCAACAAGGCAGCCGATGATGATTGTGCTGCACGAGTGCGTGTCAGCTGCGCTAGGACTCTTCAGTCAGGGTTGCTGGACGCTTACAAGCACCATGCTCCACATCCTCTCATCAAGTTCGAGTCTATGGGTGGCAGCACAAACTGCATGCTCATGTCAGGCGGTCAAATGGCCACCACGGCAATAGTCAGGGAGCAAGCTGGTCACACACAGCATGTTCAAGCGCATGAATCAAAGTGGTTCATGTCACAAGACGTCAAGCATCTTCAGTTGCAGCAACCGCCGCCAGCCTTGAGCTGTGCCTTGGCAGCACTGCCGCAGCAGCCGGAGGAGCTGGAGTGTTGAGCGTGAGAGTGTGAGTGGTTGCCCTCAGCGGCAGCATCAAACTGGCGGCTTGTCTCGTTGCCGGATGCATACGGCAGGAACGCAGGCCTGCTCTGCAGGCCCAGAATGCCAAACATGACGGTGTCCTCATCCCTGCGTGAAAGCCATGGTGACATCACAGTGTCAGACGCTACCATGCGACACCATGCACGGCCCGTGTGGTGGTGAAACTGTTGTGGTGCATCACGTCGCTCACCTGTCATTGTTGGCAGTTGTCAGAAGCTTGTCACCATCAAAAATGCTGTTGGCTCCAGCCATGAAGGCAAGCGCCTGGTCAGCCATGGTCAGGTTCAGGCGGCCAGCGGATAACCGCACCACGGTGGCGGGCATGACAATGCGTGCCGTGGCGATGCACCGCACTAGCTCCAGGCCTGTGGGTGCTTCGTGGCCCTGCAGGACAGGGCAGCGCGCAGAAATACATCAGGCATGCTGCGATCGCAACAAGTCATCAGACCTTGACGGCGGCCGTTTTGTAATGTCATGTCAGACCAACCCAGTTCATTCAACACCAAGTGTTGTGCATCATGCACAACCCTCAAGAACTGTGCAACATAGTCAACACATCTCACCTCAAAGGGTGTGCCCTTCACTGCCACCAGGCGGTTGATAGGTACCGACTCAGGGTGCGCGGGCAGGGTCGCCAGCTGGTGAATGAGGCCAATGCGGTCCTTCTCGCCCTCACCCAGGCCAATGATGCCACCGGCGCACACGCTGATGCCGGCACTGCGCACGTTCTCCAGAGTCTCCAGCCTGTCCTCGTACTTGCGAGAGGTCGTCACCTGTCACCAAGCAAGGCAAGGACCGGCATCAGCAGGCGCCAGATGTTGAGCACGAGTGCAGCATCTGTCGCTCCGGTGTTTCACAAAGCCACAGCTGTCAAAAGTCTCCATCACCCCAAGCACAGCAGCTGTACTCGTTGATCTCTGGCAAGCCTGCTGGCATCACCCTGGTTACAAGTCCTTCCCTGTCCCCCACCTTGCCGTAATACTCAGGGCTGGTGTCCAGGTTGTGGTTGTAGGCTGTCAGGCCAGCCTCACGCAGCTGGCGTGCCTGCTCAGGCGTCAGCATGCCCAGCGTTGTGCACACCTCCATACCCAGACCCCTGCGAACCGCAGCACACACACGCACATACACACATCAGCCTGAAAGCTCAATGTTTCACAGGGTGCACAGCACAGCAACCTGCACATGCAGCGCCAACCAATGTCTGCAGACAAGTCTGAAGTAACATGTGCCCACTGGGTGTGGACCGCAGGTTAAAGCAGTTTTGCCCCGATGACATCTGCCTTGGACCCAGAGTGCCTTGTGCCACAAGCAAGAGCTGTGCCTCACCTGATTTGCTTGACCATATCCAGCACCCTGTCCCACTGGCGCTGGCCGACCTGGGACGGCCCGCGCCACGCAGCACCCATGCAGAAGCGGGTACTGCCTGACTCGCGCGCCCTCAGAGCCGCCTGCACGCAACAGCGGGCCCCAAGGACAGCAAGGCTAGATTCATTTCCTCCGGACAGGCATCCCCTGGAGGATACACACACCATTTTCAACATTCCGCTCCTCTTCAATCCCACCCTAGCATCAATGCTATTTCAGCATTTCCCTGCAGCACTGCGCACCTGGTACACGTCATCCAAGTCCATCAGCTTCTCCGCCTTCATCCCCGTCTCCTTGCTCCAGCTGCTGCTCTGGCTGCAGTAGTTGCACGTCTCAGGGCAGCCGCCCGTCTTGATGCTCAGCAGCGTGCAGCGCTGCACCTGTGTTGCGACGCACCGCACGGCAAACTCCCTGTGTCAGCGGCTGCGGCTTGTGTACAAAGGCCATGTGGTGCCAGCTGTGTTGCCGAATCGCTTGCCCAGCGGCATGGCTGAACCTTACCATGCGTGGGTTGTTGTACATGCGGTGCACCACGGCGGCGTTGTGCACCAGGTCCAGGAACGGCGTGTTGTACACCTCTGCCACCTCCTCCCTCCTGCACACGCATGCGCATGGGTGCCAGAGGACATGCTGAGTTTTTGCCGGCTGTTGGTGGTGCTGTGCAGGTAGGGGATCATGGGATGCGTGCAGCCCCGGCCGCCACCTTGCTCTGTCGTAGAACTCACGTCCAATCAGTGCGAATGGCGCCTAGCTCCCGCTGCCAACGAGGGAGAGCCGCTGCAGCAGCGGCAGCGGCGCCTGCGCTTGCGGTGGCACCGGCACCAACACCAGCTGAGGGCGAGGGCGCCTCCTCTGCCCGAGCAAGCTGCGGCTCAGCGTGCGCAGGACCTGTGCTGGAGGTGATGCTGCGGCGCTGCACGCCTGCAGCCATCAGCTCGTGGTTCGCCAATGCTGCCAGCGCCTGCAGGCGCCCAGCGCCTGTAGCGAAGAAGCCCGCTAGGTGTCGTGCAGGGAGCATGATCCAATTTGCGAATGCTGCACAAGGTGATGTGAGGGGGCGTGTGAGACCTTGTCCAAGAGTATGCGTTACTCGCCTTTGGGATTGGGCCCCCTGACACCCCTTCGCTCGCTGCGCCGTGCGCCGTAAGCACCTTCCTCAACCATCAATTGATAGCCGGAACGCCATTCACTGCGATCGCCAAGCCCGCCGAGCTTCGCACACCAATTTTCTCGGACACAGTTGCAGCTGTTGATGCCGCTGAGCCTGCAGCCGCTCTACGGCGGCGGCTTCCTAGTGGCCTATGCGCAACTGTGTGCCTTCTACTACGTCTGCGCCGCCGTGTTGCATCACCTGGTGCCCAACCTCCTGCCAGTCACTGCCATCCAGCATGAACAGCGCAAGCCAGGCTCTGTCAGCCGCGACGCCGCTTACAGCCTAGGTGGGTGTGCATGCAGCGGAGTGCATGGCTCAATGGCCAATTCACGCATGCCAGATGCCAAGCGCTCTGCTCACCACACTCACTGCGGACCTACTCGACAGGTCCACTTGCCATCAAGGCTGGGGTATGGACACTGGTGGAGGAGCTGCATCGCCGTGGATGGAGCCTCACATACGACGGGCCTGTGACATCCGCCTGGCATGTAAGGAGCTGCCACCTGTCTTGGGCAGCTCTCAGCAGTGCCTCTATCACTTCCATACTATGCTGCCCTGATTGCTCTGCGGCTGTGCAGTGGCTGTACATATTGGTGGTGGTCATCCTGCTCGACTACCTGCACGACACCTGGTTCTACCTGACACATCGCCTGCTGCACTGGAAGCCGCTGTACCGCCACGTTCACTACATCCATCACAAGCAAGTGCACAGTCCAGGCAGGGCAGGACAGCATGCTGGACGACGAGCCTCGGGATAGATGCAGCTGCTGCTGCTCCTCAAAACGCTTGCCATCAAATCTGCTGTGCTCCCTGCCTGCCCTGCTTATGCAGGTCCAGAACACCATCAGCCTTCACCGGCTACAGCTTCCACCTGGTTGAGGCAGTCATTGTGTTTCTGAACGAAGTGCTGGTGTGCTTCATGTTCCCGATACACATGGGTCTGCACCGATGGTACCACTTGTTCACAACCATCATCCATGAAGGTGGGTACACGTTCGAAAATGCATGCAGCCGCTTTTGCTCCCCGCTTCCCTGTGAATCTTGTTGCTTGCTTTGGTGCCGGCAATTGCATCACGGATGAAGGGGGGGGCGGAGGACCTTCCGCCCACCTGCCTCTTGCATTGCATGCGCAGGGTACTGCATCACGCACCAGCTTGCCCCACATTGTTGTGTGCCTTGCTTGCCTGCGCGTAGGTGGGCATGCTGGCTATGAGATCGCGCCGTTCATTCCAACAGTTGTTGGCATGATGTCATTGCTGGTGAAGGGTCCCAAGGCGGCACCACCCACAGCCTTCAACACTGTGCAGCATCACGACATGCACCACCGCTTTCCCAACAAGCACTTCTCACTCTACTTCACGCACTGGGACCGCTGGCTCGGCACTCTTCACCCACAGTATGATGATGTGGTGCAAGCACATTTTGACGGCAAGCAGCAGACTGCAGGGATCAAGGACGAGTGAGCGTATGCAGGCAGTGCTGCCACCAACTGCACTGTGCCGGTGCAAGCATTGGTGGTGGCACTTCTAGGCAATCTAGTGCCGAGCGAGTGATGGTGTGCTACTGGTCTTGAGAGTGCTTATAGCCTCCATCAGCGACATGGCAGGTGCTTTTGAGGTGTCCTACACCATGTACTTCCTGTGGTTTAGCAGCAAACAGAGGACTAGCAAAACCTGTCGGGCCACACCGCGCCTGTTCACATGACACACGGACACCCCCAGGTTGGCGCATTTTGTCTTTTTGCCGCGCTGCTGAATAATTGTTTTGAGCACGCGAGTGTTCCATGTGTACCTGCTGCCATAAGGACTGGTGCCTGTCTGAAGTTGTTGCTTGCTTGAAAGGCAATACATCACGTCGATCCATTCGGGTGTGGCCTGCACCGGTGCCGATGTCAGTGTTGCGCAGCTGCATCAATGTAGCCGCTGTGAGCCTGTTTGTCGGCCTCGCATCTGTCGCTAACGAGAGCAGCAAAGCCTTAGAAACCGCCTAATGCGTGCAACAGCTGCTCAGCATGGACCTGAACGACCGGTCGCCATGTGAATTTATCTACGGGCTATTTCAAACGGTTGGTACCTTCAGCTATGTTGCGCTGGCACATGCTTGTCTGCTCCTACATGCAATTATCCAACCTTCCTGCATGCCATGCAGTATGCTGAGTGGACCGAAGATGATGCGGCTGGAGGAGTGCCTGAAGCTGGGGTGCTGCAGCTTCTGCGGGACCTCAACCTACTGGTACAGAGTCGGGGCTCGGTTCACTACGCCAGCGCAAACCTAAGCCCTGCCACTGATTGGTATGCTTTGGCTGCTTTGATTGGCCCCCAGGCCGGCATACCCGAGGGCGGCGAGGAGGCTTACGTGCACGAAGTGATGCTGAGAGCAGATGTGGTGAGAGGCGCAGACAGCAGCAGCAGCAGCAGCAGACCTGGGTAGCAGACTCCGTACATTGCCCCCAACATGCTTGATTCGCATTGCATGCACAAAATTCAGGACCACGATGGCGTGCTGGGCATCAACGAATTCATGCTGTGGCTGCTGACCGAGGCCATGGCGGTGCTGCCGCTGAAGCGCAACGGCATCACCAGCCTCGCGCCGCTGTACAACCGCTACGTGTCGTACGCCCTGTGCGACTCGGGGTTCGGGGTGCGGCGCAAGGTGGTCGGCATGCACATGGGGGCGTTCCTGAGGCTCCTCAAGTACCAGGGCATCACTGATAAGATGGGCAAGCACTGCATTGCCGCCCAAGTGGCCCACTGCCTGGCCGCTTGTGACAGAACAACGGGCAAGGTGCGGCTGCTGCGGGCACGCACCAATTTATGGTTTGCACTTTCTACCCTCTCAATGTTGCACAAGCTTTGAAAATTTGACTGCATGTTGCGTGTGTGCTGGCCCACCAACCGCAGATGGAAGGCGGCACGCGCATGCAGTTTGCCCAGTTCGTGCACTGCCTCCAAGTGCTGGCCGAGCGCATGGTGCGTGGGGTCGCAGCAGCTGCACTGCAGCTGTGAGCATGCTGACACGCTCGCATAAAATTCACCCTGGACCTCGCGCTGCACATCATACATCCTTCCTTGCACACCTGGCACCGCTGCTCACGCCGCTGCAGAGAGTCAGTCTTGACGAAGTGCTGTACAGGGTTGCCGGAGATGGCAGCCACCCACCCAGGCTACAACCACAAGCAAACAACACTGGCAGGGGCCGCGCCGACTTTGTGGCTGCCAGTGCTAAGCCCCTGCTGCTCAGCGAGGTGGAAGAGTCACTCAAGTGCGTGTTTGTAAACCCATAATTGCATAGGGAGTGCTTGAAGGGACTGCGTGGCGTCTGTTTGCAGCAAGCATGACATGACAAGCGGTACGGTGCCAGCGCTGACCCTCCAGCGGTCTGGTTGCTACTTTGTCTCACGAGGATCCATTCCTGCAACACAGGTCGTACCTGCACAAGTGCGACTGCTGCGGCGGCACACGCCAGCGCTGGAAGATTGCTGATGTGAATGGCTTGAAGGTGCGCACTGACCCCTGCCTGCCAGTAGCACAGTGTGGGCAGGTGCACTTGCAGGTGCACTTGCAGTAATGTGCAAACAAAATGGCTCCGGTGCAACCTCTACGCCTCGATGACCGGCGTCCCGTTGCTACTTCAACTGCCCAACTGCCTCTGGCCAGGCGTATCTGTCCGTAGCCGGGATGCCTTTCCTGCCAGAGCTCCGTGATGCCAATGCACCTAACGCACGGTCTGTGTTCCACGAGTACTGCGCTGCATTCAACAAGGGCGTGCTGCCAAAAGGCTCGCCAGGGGAAGGCTCGGCAGAGCCCCTGTCGCCCTCGGCCTCTGGCAAGGCAGCGCCGTCCAGCCCCTCCGGTGCCAAGCTGGCACAGGGGGGGCAGGAGGGGCACAAAAGCCCCTGCTGCTGCCAGAAGCGCTCGCTGAGCCTCATGGAAATGTGAGTGTTGTTGCGGCGTACAACCTCCCTTGTGCCAGACCAAACTGCACCTTGCAGTCAACGGGCAACTGGCCCTGCAAGCCTGAATACAAGACCCCAGTTGCTGCAACAACCTCACACTGCTGGCTGCTGCTGCCGCTTGTGTGGGCTTGTGCAGGCAAACATTCTGGGCCCTGATGTTAGACCTGCCAACAATTCGCAGCTGCCTAGAGGCACGGCCCAGGCCACTGCTGACGCTGTTCCCCCTCAGTAGCCTGACGTCAGAGCGAGTGGACGCTGCATTCCTGACAGCGTGCTCCATTGGTGCGCAGTGGCCTGCAGTGGTGACCTAGGTAGCTTCAGGGCAGGCTACAAGAAACATAAGTTGCTCCCGTCTTCTGAGTTGAGCCCTGTTGCGATGGGTGTCATGAATGGTCACACCGGCATCAGCGAACCCCACTGCATGCATTGTGTCCCTGCCGCAGAGGGGGTGTACCACGCAGACAGGTGCTCAGGCATCCACGACAAGCCCGTTGACCCAGCGCAAGCTAAGCAGCTGAGCGATGCAGCGTTGCGCATTGCCGCACGGCCGTGGGGCAAGCCTGGCAGCAAGTGGCCTGTGCACTATGGCACCCAGTTTGAAGCTGCTGTGACAATGTCTCGCCGTGCTTCTGGGCGTGTCAGCACAAGCCACAGCGCTGTCAGGTGGGTGCAGATGCAGTACTTGCCTTGAGACCCTCAGGACTCATAGGCCCCTTGCAGTCAAAGGTGGCAGTTTGCGTTGCAGCCAAGAAATGGGGCTGAGCAAGGGAAGGGCTGATGTGCCAAGCGCTGGGGGAGTTCTATTGTAAATGGACCGCCTGCTGCTGCGCAGTCTCTCCACCACGCCACCCGGCGGTCAGATGGTGTCTTCGCTAGGTCCTCCATCACCCATCACCCTAGCGCGCAAGTACGACTCGGTCCCTGGAATGTATGCGCACCGGCCTGCAACACCAACCTTGACATACCCTCAGTTTCTGGAGGCGATCCGGCTCATTGCTGAAGACATTGTTGGGCACCCCCAGGTAGGTGGGCTGCTGGGATGGAGCGTGTGTGTTGGGCAGTCACCAAGGTACTGACTAGTGCTCATCTGTACCTGTACGCAGATGCAAGGAACTGTGGACATGCTAGTGCTCGGCATCGTGCACGAGATGTCTGTGCGGCCATGTCCTTGTCCCAAGGGCAGGCAGCAATGAGCAGGGCCAAACCACTAGTTCTTTGACCTCGGGGCCAGCGTTATTGCGTGCATTTCATGACAGCTTTGCATTTTTCTGCTTGGCCGCTGGGAGTTGATGGAATTGCAACTCCTGGCCTTCGAACACTCCGCAACAGCCACTGGCGCACACCAAACCGGACGACTCTAGCACCAGCAGCGCTGCACCTACATCGTAGTTCTCTATTTGGAACGCACCTTGTCCAGCCACGCACCCACGGGGCGCTGAGAAAGCTTGGCGCTGGACATGGATGAGGTTGAAACGAGTGAAGCGGTGTGCATTTATGACCTCTTCAACAACGTGCGAACTCTACGTGGGGACTCAGACAGCATGCGCGTACTGCAGGCCTGCCTCTGTCCATGCGCCATGCAGATGGTGGTTGCACTGCAAACTGTGCACTGGACTCTGCTGCGTGCGCAAAGTCTGATGTGCGCGCCATGTACCCCACCCCACAGTATGCAGAGTGGACCCGTGACGACGCAATGGAGGATGGGCAACCGGTGGCAGATGAATACGCTGTTGAAACGGAGACTGGGAGCCTGTTGCCAACAGGCGTGCGTCAGCTGCTGTGGGACCTGAATCTTCTCGAAGGCATACCCGACGAGCTCATCAATGCATATGTCCGGGAGATTATGCTTAGGGCAGACCAGGTGCGTAGGACAGCAGCAGCTTGTCGGGGGCCAAGCAACAACAATACTTACTGTGGAGGAAGGACTCCTGGCAGTCTTGCACACAATGCGCTACCCTCTCTCCTGTTGCACAGGATCGGGACGGTAAGCTGTCGGTTGAGGAGTTTGCGGTTTGGTTCCTGACCGAGGTAGCGGCGCTGCTGCCATTCAAGCGCAACGGCGCCACCACGCTGTCCTGCGCCCCTCTGTACAACCGCCTCGTGTACTACATGCTGGCTGGCGGGGGCCCCGGTGTGCGGCGCAAGGTGTCAGGCCTACAAGTGGGGCAGCTGATGCAGCTGTGCGCTGGCGTCGGCATCATAGACCAAGCCGCAATGGTCGAACGCAACGCCCTGCAGATTGCTGGGACCTACGCATCATGCGACAGAGCCGTGGTTGGGGTAAGGCCTGTGTTGGCACATGCTGCGCTGCACAGCCCTCATACCAAGAAGTGGTTAGACGTGCAAGCAGCTGTCACTAAGCAAAGCACCCATGCTGAGCTTGGTCAGGGGTGCGATGCGCCTTAGTTCCCACCCATAGCCTGCCTTGCTCAGCACTTGTGCTGCTTGGGTCCCCGTCCCTGCAGGTTGAAGCAGGGACGCGGCTGCAAATGGCGCAGGTGGTGCATGCACTGTCGTTCGTCGCCGGGCACCTGGTGAGTCCTGAGGCCTTACCAGCGCACAGCCCCTTAGCAGCCATGTCTTGACCGTGCGGATGGCGTGACCCATTGCTGATGCCTTTGAATGCCCACTTGGTGGCGCTTCCTCTGTACGCCACAGCATGTCAGCCTGGAGACGCTGCTGTACCGCATTGTCTCTGATGGCTTCGACCCAGTCGCCCTGTACCAGCGGCCAACGAACGACACGATACGCACGCTCAACAGGGTGGAGGTCACAAAGCTGTTGCTTGAGAGCGAACTAGAGCACCCTTTGAAGTAGGTTCCGTGAGCAAGAGCTGCATTCGCTTTTTATGGCTCCTTGCGGTTTGTCACCTCAATTAAGCACGATCCCAACCCCACCTTGCAGGAAATGTCTGTATGAGTGTGAAATCTGCGGCAGAACACACGAGCACTGGATCAACGGTGATGCAGTTGCTCTCAAGGTAAGAAGAGGTTCAACAGTACGAGCTGTGTCTGCAGTGCCGCTGCGTTCTAGATGCCGAACAGCTCTGACATCTCGTGTCCGCATGTGTGCGGCCCACAGGCACACTTCCAGGCCAACGGCATGCCCTGGGTGCCCCACTTCAGCATAGTCAACGGCCGCAACATCAGGGCCGTCTTCCACAGGCAAGTGGCACTGGCCGCTGGGCATTGCTCCCCTTCCGTAGCAGTGAGCTAGCGCCACCTTGCACCTCATCTGGCCGCCTTGGCACGTGGCCGGGTGTAGTAATCCGTTGGTGCGTACGCACTGTGCTCCAGGTACAATGTCAAGTACAACAAGGGCGTAATGCCAGCGCCATCGCCCACCCCTCAAGACGGGTCTGATGTGGCAGCGGACGATCTGGATGCCCAGGTGCAGCAGGTGGCCAAGCGACGCAGCACGCATGCAGAGCAGCTCAAGTATGAGCCGCAGCCCAGCCTGTCGCAGTGGAAAGTGGGGAGCTGGCCGCTGCGGCGAGGCAGCACGTCCCCAACGCACAGCACACCCAGCAACAAGGCGTGCTGCTGCCAAGCGCAGACGCTGGGCCTCATGGAGCTGTGAGTGCCCTCTGAGGGGCGCCTGGGGGGGCACCTGACTGCATCCTGTTGAGGAGACTCTGTTGTTGCACTTCGGTGCGGGGTTCAGCCTGTTTCACACGGCAGGTTCTCTGGGCAGAGCCTGGCAATGCGGCTGTTGCTTTGCTTGCTGCGCAACTTGTGGGCAAGTTGCCTGCTGAAGAAATCATCTCCTGATGTGCCACCTGCCTCTATGCAGGCAAGTGTTCATGCGGTTAGTGCAGGAGAACCACACGCTGCGCAAGAACCTCAAGTCCGCGCAGGGCAACCTCACCAACAGCCGCATCGAGGCCGCCTTCACAACGGCGGCATCCATGGGTGAGCCGCTTCCAGGGGCTGATTTGGAATGAATTGGATGCTTGCTGTTGTGGTCTTCCACAGTCAGACCCTTGCGGTGACCAAACTGACCAGCGAAGTTCAGCGGCTCGGGGCTCACCCCTGCACCTCTCACCCCCTGTGCTGTGGCCGCCTGATGTGACTGCAGAGGGCGTGTACAGCAAGGGCCCCACGATGGGCGTGCACGATCGACCCATGACGCGGCCGCAAGCTGACGAGCTGCGTACCTACTCAGCGGCCACAGTGTCGCAGCCAGTCGCACCACCTGGCGGGCAGGACTGTTCCAGGGCAAACTCATCCAACCCAGGAGCCTCCAGTGGTGGCGGCGCAGCAGCATCACGATCGGCACGGGCAGCCGAGCCAGGATCAGGGTGAGCAAGCAACCTTTGCTTGAACAGCTGGCGCTAATAACCAAGTGCGAACAGTGTATGGTTATTGAAACACACAATAACTGATGGCTGTGTTGTTGATTGCCTGTGTGCAGGGTGCAGCCCACAAGCAGTTCGGCGCGGGGCAGGACGCGGCATCACTGGCAGGGTGGTGTTGCTGGCGTGCCTTCCCCCATCATCTTTGCTGCACCAGAGCCCGTCACGTGCCAGTACGTGCACCGCACACCAGTGCCTACGCTGACGTTCCCAGGCTTCTTGGAGGCACTGAGGCTGCTGGCGGAGGACATGGTCGGCCACCCACAGATCCTAGCGAGCGTAGAGCTGGCGCTGTGGAGCATCCTGCATGACGTGGCCGTTCTGCAGTGCCCCCTGCCCATCAACCCGAAGTGGGTGCAGGCCGTGTGACTTGTAAAAATTGTTTCACATTCGCTTGATTCACCTCCACAATCCACAAGTGAATGCAAAATCAATCCAAGTAAGTGTAAAATCAATTCTGGTGTGTGAACAGGCTTCACACCTGCTAATGGCATTGGGGCCGCCAGCTTTAGTTGCGTGTGCTGGCATCGTCCGCGGCTGCTGCTGCACCCGCGCCGCGCCGCGATGGAACACTCATGAGGCGCGCAGTGCTGCAGCCGCAACAATGAAGGGCAAAGGCAAGGTGTTGCCGGCCAAGGCCAGGGGTGGTGGTGGCCCGCAGCGGAGGCCGTCCAATCCCTTTGAGATCAAGAAGACCAAGACGCGCTTTGACACGGTGGGCCGCCGTCTCAAGGGCTCGACGAAGAATGTCGTCAGAGCGCGCGAGCAGGCCATCGATAAGGTGGGATTGCATGAATTCGCATGCATCAGCAGCTGGCATACGCCGGGCAAGGCAGTGTGTCCATCGGGGAGAGAGTTGCTGCCTACACACGCGCATCAAGCGCGCCGCCTACAGCCGCCAGCCGCCTGACGATGCAGCCCTCGATTTTCTCATGCGCAGCGTGACAAGACGCTGCTGGTGGAGTACAGGCAGCTGCGCAAGTCCAACAACTTCGTCGATCGCCGGTTTGGAGGTGCGCCGCCTGGGCATGATTGCAGGCAGCCGCCATGTCAGATTGTCATGAACCTGACCTCCTTGTGTGTCTCTCTCTGCCTGTGACGCTCAGAGAGCAACTCGCACCTGACAGATGACGATAAGGCCTTTGCGCGCATGCGCACCCAGAGGCTTAAGGCCAAGCGAACGCCGCTGGGTGAGTGCAGCAGCAGCAGCAGCAGCAGCAGCTAGCAGATCAGTGAGCCCTGCCCGCCCCTGCCTGCACTCATGACAGCACCAGTGCTCAGTGCAGCTCCTGACCTGTCTGGCGCCTTGCCCTGGTTGCTGCAGGCGGTGGCAAGAAGGCCAAGTTTGCCCTGGGTGGTGATGACGGCGACGACGTCGGCCTCACCCATGGAGGCAAGGCCCTCTCTGAGCTGGACGACCTGGGAGAGGTGAGTGAAGAGGCGCAACTGGAAGGGCTTGACACTGGGAGGGCTGGGGCGCCTGGCTTTGCTTGTATGCAGTGCCAGGGTGTCTCAGCCCGCGATCACTGGATGCGCAAATTGCCCCAGCAAGCGCTTTTCATGTGTCTGTTACCTGCGCCTGTGCCTGTGTCTGTTCAGGCGCCCGACATGGATGAGATTGATGATGAGATCTACGAGGAGGTGATGAAGGACTACAACTTTGGCGGCGGCGAGGACAGCGAGATCGCCAAGGGGCCGGACGGCAAGCCCAAGACACGCAAGCAGGTGGGTGTTTGTTATGGGCCCTCTGTGCTGCCTGCACTGTATTGCATTGTTCTGTGTGGCCGCTGGACGGAGGAGCAGGTTTGCCTGTTGCCTTGACAGGACACTCCGCACACACAAGGTTTTTTTGCGGTGGGCCTCCGCTTGATCACGCAAGTGTACCTGTATGACATACCTTGCGCAAGACAGATGCATGGAACGCCCTGCCAGTCGCTCCGCGTCGCCTGACAGCTCCGCCGCTGCCTCTGTATCTGCTGCTGCTAGGTGATTGAGGAGATCATCGCGCGCAGCAAGGCGCACAAGGCAGAGCGCCAGCGCCAGAAGGAGGAGGACCTTGAGACGATGAAGCAGCTGGACGACGACTACCGCACGCTGCTCAAGTCACAGGCACTGGCGGCCTTTGTCAAGCCCAAAGGCCACGACAAGTGAGTACAGCACGCCAGGGCTGGGGTGGGTGGTAGGCGGGCGGGGCTTGGCTTCTTTGTCCAGTGCCCGGGGTGTCTGCAGTGGGTTGGAAGGGGCGTCAGCAACAGGCCGATGATTCAAGGGATCTGCAAGACTGTGCAAGTGGCGCCAGTCTGCTGCGGCCTTTTCCATGGCTGTCCTGGGCTGAGATCTGATACAGGCCGCCTTCGCTGCTGTGTGGTGCAGGGACAACAAGGTCAAGGCTGCCACGCAGGATGACGCAGAGTACGACGTGGCTGCCCGCGAGCTGGCGTTTGAGGGCAAGGGCCAGGCATCGGACCGCACGCTGACGCCTGAGGAGCTGGCCGAGAAGCAGCGGCAGGTGGGTGCAGGGAGCTTGGGTGCGGGTGCAACGCACAGGGTCCACTCAGCACACAGTGTTCATTCAGGAAAGGCAAAAGGCAAAAGGCTGCTTGGACACAGAGGGCGGCTGTGCGCTGTCGCCTGCTGGCGCTGAAATGCAGCGCGCTGTTGTGCTGCCTGGTTGTGTCTGCCCCGCAGCTGCTGGAGCAGATGGAGAAGCAGCGCCTGCAGCGCATGCGCGGCGGCCTGAATGATGACGAGCAGGACATGGGCCCCGCACCTGGGGTGCCGACTGGCGGCTACGCGGCACGCAGGGCCAAGCAGCGCGCCAAGACGGAAGGTGCGCAGCGGGCGTAGTTGGATGGAAAAACCCAGTGCTGGGCCTGTTGAGAGTTGCTATCGCAGTTATCTATGGTCGATGTGGCGTGTGCAGGATGTTGCGCTGGGCTTGACAGCTGCTGCTTGCCTTGCTGCTCTGCCTGCGCAGGCAAGGACGGTAGCGGCGACGAGGATGGTGAGGACGAGGGTGAGGACGAGGAGGAGGGCGGAGGTGATGACGATGGGCAGGAGACCATGGGCGGTGATGAAGACGCTGGGACGCAGCTTGAGCGGCGACGCATGAGCCGAGCGGCAGGCAGCCACCCGCTGCAGAGCGCGCTGAGGTGAGGACTGGTGGCAAGTGCATCAGGAGGCACAGGGGCCAGGGGGTTGGGGCAGGGGCTTGGCCCCAAGGGGTGCAGCCTGCGGACGCAGCGCATGATTCACTGGAGTGACTGGCAGGGTCTCGTCAGGCCACATGCCAGCTAGGTGTGTGCCTTGGCACCTTGCAATAGTGAGGAAGAGGCAGTGTCACAAGATACTCAATTATGCTGTTTTGACTGTGCTGTGCGCCTGTACAGGGAGAAGGCCGCTGAGCTTGCGGCCAAGTACGGGCTCGGCAAGGTGCGCAACCCCATGATGGAGGAGGAGGACGAGGATGGTGAGGGCGAGGACAGTGGCGGAGACGAGGGCGAGGAGGGCGAGAGCGGGGACGAGGGCGAGGCGGGCAGCGGCGACGGCGATGACGCGCAGGGCAGCGAGGGAGAGAGCGGGGACGAGGGCGAGGACGACGACGAAGGTGATGCGTACGAGCAGGAGCTCAAGGCCCTGCAAGGTCCTCAGGAGGCAAGGCGCGGGACGGAAGCGCCGACGGCTAAGGCGCGGGACGGCGAGGCTGGCGGTGCACAAGGCGGCGCGGCGGCCGCTGCGGAGCCTGAGCTGGCTGGGCCCATCGACATCCCCTTCACCATCCCGGTGCCAGAGACGTACGAAGCGTGAGTGGTGGCTCAGGCGCAGCCTGTGGTGCTCCTCCTAAGTGCCAGGCCGTGCGGCCACCCAAGCGGAATCCGATGCCTAGGGCAGGGTGTCAAGTTTGCTGCGCTCAGCCNCCCCCCCCCTCCACTGCAACCGCACTGCAACCGCGCTGCACCCTGCACTGCAAGCACACTGTGTGTCGGGCGCTGATGATCGAAAGTTCCAATCGGGCACGTTTCTCAGTAGAACATTCGCAGGCCCATCTAGAGCTTTCGCCCTTCGCCGGGCTTGAGAGCTACTGCGGCTCAACCTTCCTTGGATGTCTGAGGCGCCCAAAGCTGCACGCTGCACGCAGCCCTGCATCGTACGCATCCACACCCCTCTGCCCCCTGCTGTCAGCCGGCTGCATCCCATGCCCTTGCAGCTGGCATGTGGGACACCTGCTCGCCGCCCCTGCTTCTGACGTGCTTGTGCACATGCCTCTCGGCCCGCAGGTTTGCCAAGCTCGTGGCTGGTCGGCAGCCGGACGAGCTGGCGCTGGTGGTGCAGCGGATCCGCGCCTTCAACGCCGCTGACCTGGCCACCGACAGCAAGCGCAAGCTGCAGGTACGTGCTGGCAGCAGGCGTGCGAGGGCATATGTGCCTGTGCTGTCTTGTCACTGTTGAGCAGCAGAATGTTTGTGCCACACGCGTGTCTGCATCATGGCTGCATTTGCACTGAAGACGGCTGCACCTGGTCCTTGATGCGCTGGGGTGAGGACACACACCCATATGAGCTGTGCGACACTGCCGCACGGCCAGGAGACACAAAATTCACACAGGATTTCTGACCAACGCCCTTGGACCCGCCTGCATCATCCACGCCAGGACACACCTGCATGCATGCACTTCGTATGCACCTGCACAAGGTGGAGTGATGAATCAGCATTTGCTGTTGCCTTCCTCATGAGCGGCAGCGCCGCATGATTAATAAACCACACGAGATTACTGACCACCGCCACGCATGCACCTTCCGCCACGGCTGCACACCGACTGCAGACTGCACCCTACACACTCATGCCTGTTTTCACTTTGAGTGAACAAACAGCTGGACCATAGCATTATGTCCTCCCCTCCCCGCCCTCGTGCAACTGACAGGTGTTCTATGGTATCCTGGTGCAGCACTTTGCTGCGCTGGCAGGCGAGCTGCCCGTGCCTGTGGCGCACCTGGACGCCATGGTTCCGCTCCTGGTGCAGTCAACCAGCGAGGTGCCCTACTATGCGGCGACCGTCGCGCGTGCCCGCCTGGCGCGCATGCATGAGCGCCTGTCGGCTGGCCTGTCGGGCAACCCGGTGTCGAGCGTCGCGCAGGCAGCCAGCGGCAAGCAGGGCGCCAAGGCTGGCGTCAAGCAGCCACCACAGCAGCAGCAGGTGCCGGAGTCTGCATGGCCTGCACCTCGCGCGCTGCTGCAGCTCAAGCTGTTTGCCTCGCTCTTCCCCACCAGCGACCGCCGCCACCCGGTGAGGCGCGTCACAACAGCCGGGTACAGCCTGTACACTGCAGTGTGGCACGCGGCAGTTGCCAGTCCGCTAGGGCACGCTCAGGCGCACCTCGCTGTCGCTGCTGAGCTGTGTTGTAACCGCACCTGCTCTGCCTGGCTGTGCAGGTGCTGACGCCGGCGTTGCTGCTCACCTGCCGCGCGCTGTCCCAGTGCACCGCCACCGACGTCGGCGAGGTGAGCACACACACACACACACACATGCAACATCGCCGCGTCCCGACTGCTTGCTGCTTGCTGCTTGCTGCTGCTTGCTGCGCTTGAGCGAGCCACATCTGGCACATCTGGCGCGCGTTTCAGCTGTGGCCCAGACACCACAGCTCATCATGGCCGCGCTGCCGCTGCTGCTGCTGTCGATGCTGCCTGCAGGTTGTGCGCGGGCTGGTGCTGTGCGGCCTGGCGCTGCACATGACGGCACCCGCCAACCGCCACTGCCCAGAGCCGAGCACGTTCCTGACGCACGTGCTGCTGTCCTTTTGCGGCGCCGCCGCCAAGGAGGTTGACGGGGACGTGCCCCGCCGCGTCGCACCAGGCCTCCTTGCGCCAGCTTCCAAGGGCCAGTCGCTATCCAAGGTCACGCCGGCTCAGGTGCGCAAGAGAAATGACTTGCTGGCAGCTGGTATCGACGCTGGCTGTGCTTGCAGAGCCAGGCACTTGCGTTGCATCCTGTGGCTTTGTTTCTGCTTGTTGGCTTGCGTGCACAAAATGTGCTGGCGGTGGAGTGACGAATCAGCATTTGCTGTTGCCTTCCTCATGAGCGGCAGCGCCGCATGATTAATAATCCACACGAGATTACTGACCGCCGCCACGCGCACCTGCGCTAGCATGAAAAACCCTGCAAGATGCCTAAGGCTCCACACTCAGCCTGCATGAGTTCACACGGGAATTGCATACCTCTTTGCCTGTCTCACACACCAGAACGCCACCACCTGTCCCCGCAGGTCGGCCTCATGCAGGCGCTCACCCTGCCAGCAGGCGCCAGCGCCAAGTCCTCGCAAGCGCCGTCGGGCACGCCGGACATTGACGATGCGCTGAAGCTTGGGCTGCTGCAGGTGACGATGCAGGCGGTGGGGCGCACCTCGGACGTTGCCTGCGCGTGCCACCGGGACGGTTACCCCGAGGCGACGCAGGGCCTGAGGGCGGCGCTGGCACTGCTGGGCAGCTGCCTGAAGCTGCCGCAGGCGCTGGAGGAGCAGCGGGTCGAGCTGCTGTCCAAGATGGAGCGCACCGCGGCGCAGGCGACGTCGCAGCGCAAGCCGCTCGTGCGCATCGGTGGTGCCAAGATCATCCGCGAGTTCAACCCGCGGTTTGAGGATGGCTACGTCAAGGTGCGCGTGGCATCAGGGTGGCCAACTGGCGCGGGTGTTGCTGGAGCAGCCGCTCGCGTTTTGCAGTTAGCCTGGCCAATCCGCGCTTGCTCTGCTCAACAGTGTCACCGTGTTCGCGTGTGTGCGTGATGGGGGTGATGGTGCCTTGTGTTTCGCGCTGCAACTGTGCTGACCTGCGTCCCTGGCTGTGTGTGTGATGCAGGGCCATGACTATGACCCAGATCGTGAGCGCGCTGAGCAGCGCAGGCTCAAGAAGGAGATGGCCAAGGAGCGACGCGGTGAGTGCGGGTGGCACATAGCAGCCAGCACCAACTGTGCCATGTTGCGGACGCAGGTTGGCAGCAGTGTTGCACGATTGGAGGACGTTGCGGAGTTTGCAGCAGGTGTGGCTGTCGGTATGGTTGTGCTGACTTGCCACTCCATCGCTCGCCCTTGCAGGAGCCATACGCGAGCTGCGACGAGATGCAGCTTACATGGCAGAGGTGCGTGACCGCGAGCGGTCGCAGGTGGATGCAGAGCGCATGGACAGCCAGCGCAAGTTCTACTCCGAGCTGCAGAAGCAACAGGCGGATCTCAACAGTGGCGGCCAGGGTGGCATGAACCCACACCTCAAAAAGCGCCGCAAGAAATAGGCTGCTGGCGTGTGTGCTGCACGCTGAGGCCTCGGTTGCAGCTGTACAGTTTTGCATTCATGAAGAACTGGTTCACATTAATTTTTGTTCATGTACACATGCTGTGTTATTGTTGTTGCATTCTTTTCATGGCCATGCTGACACAGTAAGGCAGGGCGCACGCTGTAACCCTTGGTGAGCCGCATCGACATGTGTCAAGCACGAGGTTAGGGGGCTGGGCCAACGAGCCGAGCATGTGAACACTTGCAGGGCTGACATCACAAATGCTGCTGGCTCCTGTTGAACACAACACCGTTTGCTTACCTCCTTCATGTCTGAGGAATGGGTATGAAGGAGTAGCAGTGCAGCCTTGCTGCGAGCTGTCTAGATTGATCTGAGCAAGGGGTCGAGGTCTTCGCTTGTGGAGGAGGGACAGATCACCAGGTGTGCTCGACCCAGGTCATGTGGCCATTATGTGCCCGTGCCTGCTCAAACTCTGAAAGAGATACTCCAAGGTAGCGGCATGTACCACGGCGGTTGCAGGTCTTGTGACAGCAGCTTCCGATACTGTTGCACAGGTTCAAGGTACCTACATTACATGAATGAGGTCCCAAGGTCCCACCTGCGTCATCCCAGGGACATGCATCCCCTAACAACCACCAGACAGCCTCCAAAGGAATTCGGCAAAGGAATTCAACCCCAAAAATAGTCCGCATGCTTTTAATAGCATCAGATCCTGGGTTCCGCCAAGTTTGAGCTCCGTTGCTGGGCAGCCAGCGTACGCGGATGGGGCAAACCCCTGTCCGCGCTTCTTACTACCCTAGGTGCCCTGAGCTATGGATGAACAGCCTAAAAGGAGGTGCACTCTTCAGCTCTGCTCGCAGCTGTTAGTACTGCTCATCATCCTCCCCACATGGCTGTGGGCAAAGGCCTGTTTAGTCCAAGGTGCACGGGCGCGCCGTGGCTAGGGCCGTGCGCTTACTGGCCCAGCTGGCTGGTGGAGACGATCAGGTTGATACCAACACCCAGCAGCACCAGGACCAGACCAGCCCAAGCAATCAGACCCTTGGTGCCCAGCTTGTAGGAGTCACCGCTGTCGGCCCTGTTGGCACATGGCACAGGGAGATGTGGAGAGTCAGTACCATTTGCTTGCTGGGTCCCAGATGACAGGTTTCGTGTTGCAATGATGCTCCGTCTGCCGTTAGCAAGCAACCTGTATGGGTCTGATCTGAGCTTTGCATGCTCCCCAGCCTACCACTGGTCAGGGGTGTAGATGGGGGAGTAGCCGTCGACGTTGGCGCCGTACTTGTCCTCGAACTTGTACACGCCGTAGCCCTGTGATCGACCGCGGCGAACAAGGCTGGCTCAGAAAGCTGGCTCTGAATCGTGCTTAAGAACAAGAACACTGCTGGCACCGGATCGGACGCTGACAGCGCCCACCCCTATCCATGCCAACGAGGGCTCTTCGCAAGGCAAACGTGCCCAGCAGCTAGCAACGTGTACGCCCGCGCTGTTGCTGCGCCAGTCCAGATGCTGCCGTGCTGCACAACTTCTCGGGGCTGCGCACCTTGCCCTTGCGGCCCTGGGGGTCGACCCAGCCCTTCTTGTTCATGTAGCGGGACCTGCCCTTCAGGTTCTGCTGGATGACGGGGTCGTCAATGGACTCCAGGCCGACCTGCGCAGGGGGGGGGAGGCCTCCGTGGTCAGGGCCACGCCTGATCGTCACCCACGGCCAGTTTTGCGCGCGCTCCTGCGCACACGGGCTCACCTTGCTGATGTCGACCTTGCCGCCGCCGCTGGCCACAGGCCTGACGGTCCTGCGGGCGGGCCTGCGCAAGCAGGGAGGCAAGAGTGCGTGAGACTCCACAGCCACGCCGGCGTGCGTAGGTAGCGCTGGTTGCACTGGATCTGTGGCCTGAGGGGGCGTTCGAGCCTGCTTGCTGCTGCTGGGACTGTGGCCACTGCTGCGTGTCCTGCAGATGCAGAGCTGCTAATGCTGGGAGGCGGACCTGGCAGGCAGAGCCAGGCGCATGGACTTCTGTGCGATGGCGGCCATTTGTGCAGGTGTTTGTTGGACCTGGGGTACCTGTGAATGCCGGAAGCGAAGCCTTCAAGACACTCGATGCGTGGGCTTCCACACACACAGGGATCTCCACACCCACTCCAACCGGCACACGCGTGGTTGGGCCATACGCTCCTTCATGCGCGTCGTCGGCTGCTTCCAAAACACGCCATGCCCCGGCTGTCCAAGGGGCTGCGGCGTCTGGTGCCCGCTGGCGGCAGTGGCCCTTTCCACAGGGGCAGGTGCAGGAGGGCACGTCAAGCAGACCACGCTGCTCTAGAGCCCTAGTTGAGCTGCCCTATCTTTAGGCACTACGCACATCAGGCTGCTCTAGAGCCCTAGTTGAGGTACAACATGGTATGCAGGCACGGCCGGAGCTGTGGTGAAGCACCAGCAGAGGCTGAAGCCCTCTGAGGGCTGGCCTTTCAGAAGCCTCTCATGGATGTGGCAAGGACTCCAGCAGTGGCTCGACCTGTCAGTGATGGTGATTCCTCCAGCCCAGCCGTTTCCCTTGAGCAATGCACTTGCTCCATCCAACCAACCATGCACAGCAACCGCGCGTGTCAAAAGGGCGGCACATAGCTGAGCGCAAGCATTGTGCTCGAAGCAGTTTGACACTGAGTGGCGATCAGCCCTGCTGTCAACAACGGGGAACCTTTGTTGCTTGCGCACACATGCTACATGTGACATGTAGCATATTGGCTGGGAAAGCTACTAGCATTCTCAGCCAGGTGGATTGGGCCAGGAGCCTCCAAATGCTTGCAGCGTCTCACCTGCTGCCAGGCCAGAAACCCATGTTGCGCTTCTCATCCTGCCAGTGCACAGAAGCTGTCCAACTTGCAATAATGTCCAGGCGCCTTTGAAACGAGCGATGCCTGTGCACAGCGTCCACGTTGTCGCCATGGAAATCGCTCTCACGCATACGCCTGCAGGCTGCCACGGTCAAGGGATCAGCAGGTGTCGCCACAGAAAGCGGTTGGGGGAAAACCGACACAGCTGGCGCCCCCTGACGTTTCCAAGGCTCGACAGACCATCTGCCATTGCTGCTGACCCCGCTTGGCCTTGTTGCCCTTCGCCTCCGCCTCTTTCATCCTCCTGCCCTCGCACTGCTAATCGCTTAGCGCCGAAAAAGAACAATACAGCCGCCAGAACAACCTGAAGTGTTGCAGACCTGCCCCTCCCCTGTGGATGGCACCCTGCACCGCGCACCAGGTGCGGCGCCCGCACAGGCCGTGACAGCGCACGATGGCCAGCCTGCGTAGCGGTCTCACTGTTCAGTCGTGATGGTCTTGCCCTTGGCCTGTTACTGTTGACAGGTGCGACCAGACAGCATGACAGCAGACAGGCCGCAGGCCAGCATGCCCGATGTCAAGGGATGCGCCTCCCAGCATCACATGCAGGTAAGGTGGTTGAGGAGTGTGTCGCATGCTGGTCATGGCCTCATGCTGCTGACTGCTGTTGGTGTGCTAACCATGCATCTGAAACGCTGCCCATGCACATGTGCAGGCATTGCCCATGCAGCTGCCGCCCCTCATGACTCGGCCATCTAGCAAGCAGTTGGCGACGAGCAGCGACCCTTCGCCCCAGAGCAGTAGTAGCAGCAGCAGTGCCTGTGGTGGCAGCAGCAGTGGAACCGTGTTCTCGCAGCACAGCCACGATGCAGATGCTGCTGCCATGCACAGGTTCATCACCCAGGGCGCCAACAGTGTCAACCAGCCGACAAGCGTGCTGCTGGCCAGACAGCGCTTGATGCTGCAGAAGCTGGCGACAGCTGCTGAGCAAGGCGCCCAGCATGACCCCCACTGGGCGGCGCTCAAGGTCAAGCTGGAGATGCAGCAGGCAGCGGTGCTGCGCCGGTTGCAAGTTAACAACCAGGTGCACGAAGCGCAGCGCCAGTTCACCGCCATCCGCCTGCAGGACACGCAGCTGAAGCGGCCAGTGGCTGCCAAGCAGACTGCTCGTGCTTCGGTCACGCAGCGCATCATCCAGGAGCTGGCTAGCGAGGAGGCCTGGGTACTGCAGCCGACATCCTCGGCCTCGCTATCAGACTTGTATGCAATGGAAACGGACGAGCCCTGCGAGCCGTGCAGCGCTGCAAGCGACGCCTTCGCCCCGGCGCAGACCGCCTCGCTGCTGTGCGGTGCGCAGCCAACCAGCTCCGCCTCGACGTCTTGCAGCTGCCCCGACGGTGTGGCGGCGTGCTGCAGCTGTATGGAGGCAGATGCGGAGGGGAACGCGCTGCTGTGCACAGAGGCGTGTGACTACGAGTCGGCGTGCATGCCTCGCTGCCGGCCGCCCAGGGCCCCCCTGCCCAAGGCACGCGCCCCAGCCCAACATGGCCTGGCCGTGCCTCTGCCCCAACCTGCCCCCTCCTGCCCGTTGCCGGCCAGCCTCCAGGCATCCAACGGCGCCCAAGTCCTGCAGTCCAGGCTTCTGCCGCCGCTGAGCTCCCGTTTGAACAAGAGTCAGCAGGCGACCACACAGGCAGGTTGCATATGTGACAGCGCAACACCTGGGGTTGCGAAGGGGATTGCGTGAGGCTCAAAATTTCACCAACCTTGCATGCTCAGAGTGCAACGCAACGCTTTCGTATCATCATCCTCGACTTTGAAATTTCCCTTACTGCTCGCTGCCTGTAGGCCAGTGGTCAGGAAAACATGGCCCCCACGGCCCAGGATGCAGGTGCCCCGCTGTCGGTTGCATCTCACGTGGCGGCGCTGCACATCCAGCAGCTGCTGCAGCTGCACCTGGTGTCCTCATACCAGCAGGGCAACACCACGAGGCTGCATCGTTGAGCAAAGGGCCTGCATGCTTGGTGCATCAAGGGCCAGCAGTGAAACAACTGCCATGCAGTGCACAGGGCTTGCCGCTTCAGTAAACATGCAGGGCCCATGCCTGCCACAACGCGGCTTTGACCGACTTGTTTCAGGGAGTGACGCAGATTGCGCCTGTCGATTGCACCAGGCAGCCTCTCCAACCTTATGGCAGCAACCGTTTGTTGCACCAGTTATGAAGCCAGGCGCAGCGCCGTTGCGCTGATTTTGCCACGCCATTGGCCAGCATAGGTACAGAACTCGGACCTTCAGTTTTGTGGGTAGCCAGTCTGTGATCCAGGCTTGTTGATTGATTATTCATTGAGACACACGTTACACCGCGCGGAACTGGCATACTGTACGATATGCCGCGTATCAGCTTGGGGCGTTAGATTGCGCCACCACGTGACCACTGGTCATCACATGCCAATACTGCACCCACTCTGAATACACCCTGAGTGGTTCAGTGAGGGTCGCGAATTTCAAGCCTTTGAGACTCTTGGGCCCTCTTATAGGCAAGCCAGATTTGCCCCTCCGCTGACTGGCTTTTTCTGACCCCCCAGTGGCCACTGATGGTTCATCACGCATCCATGCACCAACATGGACACACCTGCACACCCAGTCACTCATCTCCAGCGCCGTTCATTCATGTGCAAAAGGAGCATCAAACTTCAAGGTCGAGCACAAGCAGGGTGGCATCATGAATCTCCAGCTGCTAGCAAAACAGCATCCTGTCACGTAATACTGACAGCCTTTTCGTTCATGGACCGCCCCCACCAGCAGGCAGACAATCCTATATACAAATCAAGCAGCCTCGCAGACCTCCTTCCACAACGGCAGCGTGCTGCATCAGGGTCCCGATTCCTCGGGTGTAAAACCAGCCCGTTTGTCGCGCACTTTGAGCATCGCCTCCTCCATGCGGCGCCTGGCAGCTTCGGCGGGGGCCTCTGACGCGGGCGTGGAGCCCTCGGCAGTTGGTGCCTTAGCCTCACGGAAGATCACACCTGCAGGAACCAAGGAGAGGGCAGGTTTGTGAGCATGGCAGCAGACAGCAACATGCACACGCAAACAGAGCTGCAGGCTTTGTTTCTTTGTAGTGGAGTTGAGACTGGGCCAATTGAGTCTACAAGTTCCGTCTGCAGGAGTGCAGTTGCCACTTGCTGTGAGAGAAACTTCAGAGTGCTCACACCATGGTGAACCTCGCACTGATAGTCCTAGGCACGCCCCTTGTCCCACCAGAGCGCTCACCTGCTTCCTTGAGTGCCTGCGCCCTCAGCCTCAGCTCCGGCTTTGGCACCGTCGTGTCCTCCAGCACCTTCTGACACACCTTGGCCAGCGTGGACTGGATGTCCAGCACGTTGGCCGCCCACATGGCCTCCAGCATCAGCGGCAGGGTCGCATCCTCCAGCTTTTGCCTGCACCGCCAGAGGGCAAAGGCAGTGGGTGAGGATTGGACGAGAGTGCCGAGGGCAGGCGGGCCAGTATGGGACGTGGGTGAAGATGCTGAACAGGGGATGGTTGAAAGGAAACGGGTGCGTGAGCATCACGCATGGCCTGGGTTGGCAGGTGTTGCTGCCAGACCTTGATCGCCACCCTTGTTCCACCGCTGTCTGGTGGGCTGAAGACCCTCAGCAGATCCATCCCTTTGATACAACAAGGCTGTCTGCCATGTCAAGCAACAAACACAAGCCTCCAGCTAAATCCAGCAAGGTGACGCTTACCTCTCTAACAGCTCTTCGGGTGACAGTTCAGGCGTGTCTGACGCCCCTGTCGCCCCTGCGCCAGTGCTGCCATTAGACGGCCCTGCGTCCCCATCTGCCGCTCGCCCTTCCGCAGCGACCCCCGCCCCCCCTGTGTCAGACCGTTGCTGCTGCTGCTGCGAGGAGCCAGGCGCTTGCTGGCCTGCAGCAGCACCCCCGGCGCTCGACCCTGCCCCTGCCGCGCCAGCAGCCGCAGCGGCGGTGGCGCTTGCGCCTGCACCCGTCGTTGCCTCCGCCTGTGCAGCAGACCCAGCCGGCGCCGCAGCAGCAGCGGCAGCTGAGGTGCCATTCCCAGCACCGGCGGCAGCAGCTGCACCCTCTGTTGGCACCGTCCCCGCTGCGCTGGCTCCGTCAGCCGCCGCCTTGCGCTGCCGCAGGTCCTTGTCCTTCTCCCACTGCTCAATCTTCTGCTGCGCCTGGTACACCTTGATCGCCGCGCTCGCGGCCTGGAACTGAGACCTGCGGGGAGATGCAGAAGGGGGCACACGCAAACAGGGGACACGTGAGGGCACAGCCACCAAGGAGGCGCACTGCATTGCCTTGACAGAAGGGGGTCCGCACGGTGTAATCCTCAAACAGGCAGAATGAAAGGTCCAGCAACAAATCAATGGCCACCCGAATTACAAACAACTGTACTGCTCACGGACCTTGCCACGCCCTTGCCCGTCCCCCATCCTCGCTTCATGTTGTCGCTGGACACCTTGAACTTGGCTGCGGCGCCCTCTCCTGTCCTCTCCCCTGACCACATAACTCAGTTCCTGTTGTGGCTGTGCTCGCTGGACGCCTTGAATCTGGCTGCAATGAGGCCGAAAAAACGCCACCCCTGGCCCCAGCGCTCACTTTGCGTATGTGGCTGCAGGTGTTGAGCCTGCCCCCCTCCCCTGACCCATGAGCTCACTTCATGTTGTCGCTGGAAGCCTTGAACTTGGCTGCGATACCGCCGAAGAAGCCCGCCAGCGCAATGTCCGCCTGCTGCTCGTACACGCGGCCGATGGTGTGCAGCATCGTCTCGCCAAAGGAGCTACACACCAGGCGCTCCGCCTCGGCACGAGTGGCCAGCTGCAGCAGCAGGGCACGAAAAGGTGGATGGCAGGGTGGGCACTTGAGGAGCGGGTCAGCACTAGGAGAGCTGTGCCTTGTCAGTGAGTTGGTATTGTGTGCCCATTGACTGCTAAGCAACTGCGGCTCAACTCGTCCAAACCAAAACACGTCCTCACCCTGACGGCAAAGGCCGCGCTGGCTGGTTTGTGATGACTGCTGCTGCACACGGTGCCATAACTTGCCAGCCAGCGGTCCCTGAACCATGTCACGACGTCCTACGCCTGACCTCACCATTGTTCAGTCATAAACAGCCCCCGCCACCGACCCTACCTGCCCTTTTCCCCCTGCCCACTGTCCCTGCCTCGCCTCCTCACCCTGAAGCCCTCTGCGTCCTCACGCACGTAGCGCTCCAGCATGACGCGCAGGTTCATCGCCAGCTTCTCCGCACGCACGTGCTGCAGGCGCTTGAGCTCAGCAGAGTTCAGGTTCATGCCCTCCCTGATGCGCAGGCCACCGGAGAGTGAGGGGGGAGTGAGGGGCGAGCAAAAGGGAAATAACGGTTGAGTGGGTGCGAGTGAGTGCCACCTAGAAGTGCTACCTCACTTGCAACACTGTGCACCGCACAAGCGTGACTTCACCACCCGGAGCAGGGGCACTGCACCTGCAGCCGCACACCTCCCTCCTGCCTGTCCTCACTTCAAGCCGCTGGCACAGGTGCAGCCTCTCGCCCGCCCCTGCCTGCCCTGTTGCGGACCCCCCAGCAAGCAGCCGTCCCTCACCTTGCCGCCACAGCAATCACCAGCTCCCCCACCAGGTGTTCAAACTGGTCGCTGCCAAAGAGCATGCTGAAAAACTCGCCCCCGTCCATGAAGCTGACGTCGAGGCCATCCTTGCCGCTCTTGTCGTAGCGGGCACGCAGCTCAGGGTTGCACAGCACCTGAGGGCATGGGGCGCACGGGGAGGTTGGCGGGCGTGCAAGGCGTGAGCAAGCCGCAGCTCAGAGCTTAAACAAGCTGTTGACATGCAGCACAGGCACCTTGTAAGCTGTGTGGTGATGTAGTGAAGCAGCGCTGAACACCTTTCTCCGTGTTCCGCAGCCCCCTACTGCCCCAGGGGCTTAGCTGAGGCTGTTGAAGCTGAAGAAGCAACGGCGCGATGAAGGTGTGGCTGCACTCAGCACCTCACGCGCCCCATCCCTCTAACCAGCCGCTGCTGCTCACACCTGGTATGCCTCGCCCAGCTGCTGGAATCGCTTGTGTGCGGTCTCGTCACCCGGGTTCTTGTCTGTGGAGCACAGGCAGCAGGGAGCGCAGGAGCGGCAACACCGGGCATGGGTCCGCAGCAAAAGTCACGGCAGCTGCCGGCAGCAGTAATTGCTGGCCACCCCTTTGGCAACATCAGTAGCTAACAACGGCAATCAACAGGGCCGAGGCGGTATGTAGCACCAGCCAATACGGCGGCAAGCACGTGCATACCTGGATGCCATTTCTTGGCCAAAAGGTAATACTGCTTCTTGATCTGCTCTGGTGTCGCATCAGGGGGCACCTGCGTGCGAAGCGGGGCACGGGGGCAGCAGAACTGATGAGAGAGCTGGCCTGGCGACCGTTCACATGCAAGCGACTCAGCTGCAGCCCCCCTTAGTCCAGCATGTACAGCAGTCACCACTGGGGCTGAAGGACAGGCCCCCAAGTTTCAACTGCAGGTGGGCATGCCGCCTTGGCACAGGACAGCTGCGCGTCGCCCTCCACACCTGCAGTAGCTCGTAATAGTCCACGTCGCCTTGGGCACGGCGCAGCACACCGGCAATCCTGTTCTGGGTAGCACGTGCGGACTCTGCCGTGACGATCGCGCCGTCCGGCTTTTCAATCCACTGACGGGTGTGCTGCAGGTGGTACAAAGAGGGCGAAGGTGCTGGTCAGCTCCCTGTCATGTCAGCCCATCTGTGAGCAGGTAAGCAAACCCCGAAGCTGAACGGAGGAGTGAACTTGTTGCCCAGGGCTCGCACCTCGTCCCAGATCTTGCCCTGGTTAGCCTGCATGATGGCTTCAGGCTGGTTGGCAGCACCCCTGACAATCTGCGTTGTGCCGACGACAGCGCCAGCAACAGGTAGCACCACAGCGCCCACGACGCCTGCAGCACCAGGAAGCCCGTGATGTGTTATGCGGCTACAGGGCTGTTTTGGCAGCTCGCATGCATGCCAGCTGTGGGCTGGGCGAGTTCAAGGCCACACCTGCGGCGAGCCCCTTGGCAAAGCCAATGGCACCCTCCTTTGACGCTCCTATTGCAGGCGCTGCAAACAGGCCGACTGCTCCAGCAACAACGCCCTGGACAGCACACAGGCAAGATGATGTTGTTGCCAGTGCGCCAGTATGCAGGGCCTGGCAGGGCCTGTGCATGCAGTGGTCGCACCTTGCCAATGCTCTTTAGGCCAGAAGACACGCCAGCCTTGAAGTCCTTTGGCCTTCGCAGGCTGAAGACTGTCGCAGAGAGAAGCGCAGGGCACCGCACGTCAAGCAGCTGCCTCGGGTGCATGGTCTACCCGAGGTGCACCTGCTTCCCATCACCGCGCACGCACTGTCGTTCATTTCAATGGACACGCCATCTGCCTGGCCTTCCGTTGGCTCCATGACGCGGCTGCAGAGAGACTGAGCTGGGCTGTGGCCTGTTGCACTGCTCGCGTCAACACCCACCCCACACCACCTCGCAAGCGTGCCTCATGCAAAGGGGGTTTGCCTGCTCAGACAGGTGCACTTTGTTTGTTGTTCATGGCAAACATGGCTGCATAGTGGCTATGTCAGAAACCTTTAGCATTCGGTTCAGGCCCGTCGCGGGGTCGGACCTAGGTCCCTATTCCTTCCCAGACACAGCGACTGTGCAAGCGGTCAAGGACAAGATCTTTGCAGAATGGCCCAAAGGTGAAACGCGCTGTTGAGCTGCGGGATGCAGTTTCCCGGCCATGAACGACCACGAGGATCCCCCTGTGGGCTCACACTGCATGCTGCCATGCACGCCGTTCAGAGGGACCACTAGCTAAGGATGCCCCTTTGCAAACCGCTGATATCAAGCTGATATTGTCTGGCAAGTTCCTGGACGCGGCCAAGCTGCTGAAAGGTACCGGTGTGGCAGCAGAGCAATGTTGCGACTAGGCTGCATGCGCATGCCCAGTGCAGTGCAGTCCTCATGTTTGAATGCACCCGTATACGCAGACTACCGCACGTCCATGGGCGAGGTGCAGGCCGACACGGTTATAACAATGCACGTCGTTGTGCGGCCCAGCGCACCTCCCAACACGAAGAAGGCAGCAGGTGCGCGAGTTGCATATGCGTTCGCCTGCACAATGCGTGCTCTGGTAGCTGTTCGCAAACGCCGTAAGCATGGCACCATAACCCAACATGTCGCCCTGCAGGTACCACCCAAGGTCAGCCAAAAGAGGAGGAGCAGTCACAAGGATGCGGCTGCATTATTAGTTAGTTAGCATGCAGGGCGTTCGGGCTAGAGGGTGGCAGTCGTGACAGCCGGGCAAACGACGCAGCCAGCTTTTGTGAACATTTTTCGGCTGCCCAGTGCGATGCGCAAACAGCAGCTAGCAGTGCATCAATGGCATCAACAGCCCGGCATGATTTGGCCAATCACCTCTGCCATGGGCATGGGCGCTGATTGCAGCGGGTGTCAGGCCATGAGCATCAAGCTGTGTCATTGCGGGACGGCTGCTGTCATTGAATGGCTGCGTGGCAGCCAATACAGCACTCTGTGTCACTGTAGCTTACAGCCCTGCACCTCATGGTCTTCAGTGTGCGGCATAGATTTGTGTCTTGCTTGGCCGCCCAGCTGCCATTAATGGGCCTGGTCCGCACCTCACAGCTGTGCTGCCAACCCTTGCGAACCGGAGCACAACATGCACCATCAGGGCTTTGGGCAACTGACATGATTTTTCAGATTGCGCGTGAACGCATCCCTTCTTTCTGCTAATCAAGAACTTGCGCGTCTGCTGAAATAAGATTTCCTTGCAGCACGCTGCAGCTTGGCTATGCATGCGCATCTGCCCTGCCGCTCGCTCCTACCTCTGGCACCACCAGGTGGTGGGTGGGACCATTGATCAATTGCATGTGCTCCCAGCTTCACAGCTATTTGTGAGAAGCAAGGAATAAGGCCATGTTCATCACTAGGCGGGTGCGTGACGACGTCGTCAACTTCGCCTAACTGATTTCTGGACGTGCGTGTGTGTGGTCGAGTTTTGGGTTTTCCTGGGCGATTTCACTCACCAAGCTGTTGGGCGCTGCGGCCAGCGTCGCAGCATGCAGCTGACGGGCAGCAGAGGCTGAGGCTGCCCGAGAGCATGCCACGCACCCTCACCACCTGGCGCTGCGAATTGCAGCATGCGCAGCAACATGGACAGCAGGCGCAGCAGCAGCAGCCCGTGATTCTGTGGCCTCGCCCGCGGCGATGCTTGCGTCGTCAATTGGCACAGCGGAGCCTCAGTTTGTGCGCGAACAGCGTGGGCACCAGCACGGGTGCTGCAGCACGGCACCGACACAGCGACCATGGCGCTCGTCAGAGAGCAGGCCCTCTGCATGCAGCTGTGGGCGATGGTGCCACGCCGCCGTCGGAGCTGAGCAACAAGCTTCGCAAGCTCATGGGGTTGCCCGTTCGCAGCGTTGATGGCATGGACATGGGCCCTGGGATAGGGCCCGATGGCGTGCAGTCCAAAGCGCCCGAGGACTGGGGCACCTCTGCATGGGAGCAGGACTGGGACCCGGCGGAAAACTTGGCCCCTCAGGATTTGGAGGTCATCGCCGATGAGGCAGAGGAGCAATTCAGAGGGCGGGGGCCTTTTGACACGCTTCGCGACAAATGGATCACCCCGCTGCTGGACTTTCAGTCAGTGGCGGGTGCAGTGGACCTTGACCAGGAGCGTACCGAAGAGAACCTGGCTGGCGAGGCGCTGGCGAACCAGGACGAGTCGCAGCGCGCGCTGCGCTATGCTGCACAGCTCGTGGGCATCCCCTTGGTGGCAGGCTTCATCTTTAGCCGCGCTCTGGCAGACCCTGTGCTCAGCTTCACTCTGCAGAACAACGAGGACGCATTTGCCATGACCGACCGTCAGAAGATTGAGGGCGCCCATGCGGTGCATGTGGAAGAGGCACGCATGCGCATGGATGCCGCCATTGGCAAGGCGCCGCCGCTGACGGAGGAGCACCTGCTGGAGCACCTGCGTGAGTTTGCGGCCGAGCTCGAGGAGGAGGAGCGCCACCACAACGAGCAGACGCTGATCACCATCGTCTCCGACTCCGTGTCCAGCTTTATGTTGTTTGGCATGCTGGTTCAGAAGAGCCGCGGCCGCCAGGCCCTCTTCAACACCTTCTCGCGCCTGTTTGAGGGGCTGAGTGACATTGCCAAGGCAGTCATGATCATTCTCATCGCCGACACCCTGCTTGGCTACCACTCTGAGGAGGGCTGGACGGGTCTGATTGAGCTGGTGGCGGGGCACTACGGCATGGAGGCAGAGGAGGAGGCCATGGTCATCTTTGTCGGCGTGGTGAGTGGACTTTCTGCAGCACTCGATCCAGCTTGGGGTTTGCACAAGCAACAGTTTGCAGATAGTACTTTGTGCTTACCTCAATGTCAGGAGGTTGGTTGCGCATCTTGTGGCATCTTATCTTGCTGCAACAAGCAGCACGAACACGTCCCTGAAACTAACTCTTGCCCCCTCTGTCTGCTGCGTCCCGCAGGTTCCTGTTGTGATTGATGTGCTGTTCAAGTACTGGATCTTTGTTGGCCTAAACAAGATCAGTCCTGGCGCTGTGGTCACCATCAAGCAGGTCGACACACACTGAGCACACTGGCCTGCAGGGTCAGCATTCGTCTCATGTGCTAGGGCTTGAGGCGGGTGCATCCTTAACACCTGCAGCATCTCTTCCACAGTACTTCAGCTCTCAAGTAGTTGGGTCAACCAGTGCTGCATGGGCAGACCACTGGCTCCGCTTTGACTTAGAGTAGAGAGCGTAGGCAGTTTAGTAGCGCATTGCATCACACCCCCTGGGCAAGGGAGCAGGCAGATGAAAGGTGTGAACAAGGTGGCGATGGCTGGTCTTCAGAGCAGCTGCATTTAGAGCTACGTAGTCGGATGAAGAAGCGAGCGCGGACGCAGCTGACACGCGCAATTCCCTGTCCCGGGGTCATGGCCCTATGCCACCCCAATTTTCCATGTTTGCGAGAGACAGAGGGAGAACCTGGTTGGTGCGTTTATTTGAGCACTACAATTCAATTCCGGTCTTGAATTCTGGAGAGCATGATGTCATCAAGCGTCTGCACAGTCTGGTTGACTTGTGTAGCGAGTGGCCCAACAGTGAGGAACTCCTCGCTGTTGGGAAGACTGTCTGATGCGAGTCAAATTTGGAACAGATAAATCGGATGGATCATGTTACAGACTGCGGGGTGCCAAACACAAGGTGAGGTGTCCATGCATCTACATTACAGTTGTCACTTGTGACATGTCATTCAGGGACCCCCAGTGCCTGCCCCTCCGCCCTGCTCAGCCCCCCAACTCTGAAGGCCCTTGAACATACGGGAGAAGCCCTCCTTAGTCCTGTCCTTGACCACAGAAGCAGCATCAGTAAGGGCATTGCCAGTGCTGCCGGATCCGGTGCGTGAGTGGGTGGGGCCCACACCAGTCACGCGGGAGATGAGGGCCTGCGGAGATGCAGGGCGAAAGGCGGGTGGAGCGGCGAGTTGTCAAGTCAAGGCATTCGGAAAGACGGCGATCCCGTGCAGCAGAACTTTTCATCATGTGATGTCAACATTGTGCAGGAGCTGTCACATGATGCCGCAAGTCACCAGGCGGTCGCTAGCCACCACCAGGTGCGTATAGCTGGTCAGCAACTGCGCTCCCTCCCAACCCCTCTTCCAACATGCCCCAGTGGCTGCACCCCAGGCAGCCCAGCGAACCTGGTCAAATGCAGGGTTGTCGGGCCCCCTGCGCCCCGGCTGCGGTGCACCAGCAAACGAGATGGAGCTTGCAAGGTGCTGTGTGATGTTGTTGAGGTTGTTCTTGAACGCGCCCAGTGACGCAGCTGTGGCGGCGGCGACGGCGGCGGAGGGCGCGACCATCGGCGCGCTGGCCGCGTCCCCTCCGGCCAGGCGGTGCTGATACACAGCAACTAGGTCCACCTGCATGGTGGTGGGTGTGAGGGGTCGCGGTTGGTGCACCAAAATATAGTGGTGGGGGCGAAAGGTCATTGTGGGTGCAAAAGATGGCAGCTGGTTCGCGGGAAAACAGCAAGTGCATGAATGTTTGGCTTCCGTACTGCCTGCAGCGTCGTACTGCACGCGTCGCGCACTGCCTGTGCCGGCAAGCTGACGGCCAGCTTTGCACCTTTCCTCGCTCCGCTGCTCGTGGTCCACTCCCCCCGGATGGCACATCTCTTTGCCATGCCTGAACCGCAAGGCCGTACCTGTCCTCACACCTTCCCCCCCCCCACACACACACCTGACTTCCGCCAGCCATGCACCTTCCGCAGGCCAGGAATTCATTGCATTCCGCACCCACCCACACCCACCTGCTGCTTCTTGGTCAGCGCCTTCATCTCGCACACGTGGCTGAACTGCTGCACGTTCTGCGAGCCCGCGGGCATGAGCAGCAGGTACGTGTCCACCAGGTTCTCCGCCTTGGACTGCAGCACCTTGACGGTGTTCACCACAGCACCCATCTCCCTGTTAACAGACAGCAGGCGCATGGGGCGGATGCAAGGCGCGTCACCTGCTGCTGTCATGACCTTTGCAGCAACAGCTGGTAACAAGGGTTTTCTGCGCGGCTGTCCCGCGGACTATGAGGAGCACCACTTCAAAAGATGCTGCTTCATGGCTTCAGAAGCAGGGAGCAGGCTGTGCAAGGGGCGAGGCTGTGGTTGCAAGGGAACAGGCAAAGCAGGGCAACAAGGACTCCTACCAAGAGCATGGAGCTAGCAACAAAAAGTGAATGGCTGGGTAAGCGGTGAACTCACCTCTCCACATAGGCCGCGTAGTTGGGAAGGCTGAAGTCCGCGTCTGCCGGCCGCCCCGTGCGCGGCACCTCCAGCAGTGTGCGCTTTAGGGCGTCGCAGTCGATGGACAGCTGCAGCGTGCCCTTCTCGCTGATGCGCTTCAGGCGGTACAAGTGCTCCTGAAGGCGAGACGAGGGGTGTCGCAGGGCAGGGGCAGGGCAGTACGTGATGCTGTGACAATACGCCAAGAGGTTCAGGTGCAGGGGTTGCTTGTGAGTGAATGGCAGGCGTGAGGCACCTAAATTTTTTCAAGTAAGACAGGGTATACATGCTGGTAACCTGGGCAGCCCACAGATCTGGACGGAAAAGCACAGAACAGGTCCAGGTATGCAGGTGCACCCCTACCAGGACAGGGCCACACAATCTTGCAGCCTGCTTATCTGCCAGGGCTTAAACAGCCTTGAGCCTACACACTGCAACGCACACGCCCTCTCTTGTTGTGTGATCTTGTGGTCCCGGGCGTCGTGCTCACAGCCAAGCAGTTTGAGCGGGCCCAGAGCACAACTTGTAATCCACACCTACTCGCGTGCAGACACACCTGGAAGCGCGGCACAAACATGCGCGCCATCTTGTCGCAGAAGAAGGAGAAGCTGGTGGAGTCCAGCTCGTGGCCGATGCGCGGCACCGTGTCCAGCAGCACCTGCGGGCACAAGTGGGGGTCGTGGGGTTGGATGCGTTGCAGGGGGTGAGAGGGTTAAGAGCCTGCGACGCCCCTGCCCCTGAGCCTGCGACGCCACTGCCCCTGCCCATACCCCTCGCCGTGCTGACAGCTGCTGCAGGAGTGCATTGCAGGAGACAAATGCAAACGGAGAGTGTAGGCTAGCAGATTGTAACTGTGTGCCGTGTCGCTCACATCGTCAGCCCCCTCCCCCCGCCTACCCTCCCCTTTCCTCAAGAGCCGCCTACCTTGCGCAGCACCGTGACGTAGCCCGAGTCGTCGCCGGGCTGCTCGATTGTGTCCCAGCGAACACGCAGCATCTCCTGTAAAACCACAAGCACAAGCAAGGTGCAAGGACGCAGGGCAGATTGGCATGCGAGGGCAGTGTACCAAGCAGCATCTCCTGTGGAACCACGCACACGCACACAGTACAAGCATGCAGAGCGAAACGAGGTTGAAGGGCAGTGAAGGAAGTGTGCACGTGATACAGGCGCAGCATCTCCTGTGGAGCCACAAGCGCAGGCTCAGCACATAGAGGCAGGGCAGATCAGATCTAGTGGCAGTGTATCAAGCACGCAGGTGCAGCCAGTGAAAGTGATACACGCACAGCACTCTTCTGCTTCGCCCAAACAATCCCTCCTCCTCCTCGACCCGCAGACCCTCCCTTCACCTCGTCAGCAGCCCCCTCCCCTGCGCCCCCTGGCCTGTCCCTGCCCTCCTGCGCCTGAGTCTCAGCAATCATTACTCCCCCTTCCCCCTGCCCCCCGCACACCTGCAGCCCTGCATCGAGGCGCGTGTTGACGTCCAGCATCAGCACGCTCATGCACTGGCTGGCGACGTTAAGGAACGCGCCCTCCAGGTCCGACATGTCCACCTGCACCAAAGCATACCGGCACACACGGCCACGTTCACAGCAGCTGGAGTGGGCAGCAGCAGGCAGACACATGGGGGCGTGCATTTTGCATGGGCAGCAGCACGTAGACACACGGGGGGGTGCTCACAACATCTGGAATGAGCAGCAGCACACGGACCAGACACATGAGCGGCCTGCTTGCAGTTTTGTTGTGAATCGAGTCGTTGGCGGTAGCTGCACTGAATGTGCAAGTTCCTGTAGACCCAGCTCCGGCCATTTGTCAAAAGGTCCAATTCAATGGCACAGCAAGCCGTCTCACTGGCATTATGCGGCAGGACGGTGCTTGTCCTGCTTTTCTGCGCCCATGCTACCAGCTCATGCCAGTGCCCCT
>JAWZTI010000226.1:0-41008 GCA_039880955.1 Chlamydomonas urium | reverse complement strand
AGCAATCCTTCACAAACATCACCTGTCATGCAGAACAGCCATGTTTGGGTGAGGTTGAGCTTACCGGCCACAACAGCAGAAGTTGACAGCGTTCATCAAGCTGTGATGCTCAGTGAGAGGTGTTCAAGTGCAGAAGTGTGTCATCAATTGATCACACACTTGCAAGTGTGAAAATGCGGCGCATCAGTGTAAACTGAATGGACATGGCACACGTCATAAGCTGGCAACGCTGCATGATGTGCATCCGTGACACCTGGTGAAGCACGTTTGCAAGCAAGCAGGTGCCGCAGGCGGGCATGTCATGATTACACCCGTCACACTTGAAGTGTGACACGTTCCTACCTTCCGGGCGGCAAACAGCAGTTCCTGAGCAACAGCCATCAGCTTGGCGACTGCCACACTCGCATCGGCCATGGGCGTAACCTGTGGCAACGCAACGTTACATAAGCAAGTCAAGGCACATGCCCAGATGTCAGCAGTTTGTGGCGATACGTATCGCCACAAACTCATGGTATACCATCAAATACCCTGGCTGCTGTCAGACCTGATGACCAACACCTGTCCATTCCATCACTCAATTTGTGCAGGGAAGCCGCAGTCGGGCTCCCACTGGTCAGACCTAGGGGCGCAGCCCAAGCTCTATACATCATCATCAGACAAACATGGAAGCCTCCAACAACACTTTGCCCCCTGCCCGTTTGCAGTCCCAGGCGAGGCACTGCGACACACCTGTCGTCCTGTGCACAGGCTTGCGCTGTTGTCTGCCCAGTCTGCCCTGTCTTGCTGGGTTTGCCTGTGCAGCGTATGAGGAGGCGCAGAGGGATCTGCCTTCAAAGCTGGGTAGCTGTACAACTGGTGGCCACAAAGTGCCCTGAGGCAGGCAAGTAGTTGCACCAAGTGAGCACTGACAGTTTGGGGGGGCCTGCAGAGGTGCGAGAGGCTTGGGGTGGGACTGAAGCGCAGCGCTCGGTTCCAGCTTACCTGATTTCTGGGGAAGCGTCAGCTTCTTTATGCCGTTCAAGATACACAGGTCTTGAAACATAGACACCAGCCTACGTGCAAAGCATGTGTAGCAGACCAGGCTGGGTGGTGCAAGGTGGTTGATGCGATACGGATGGTGCAAGCTTGCCTACCGCAAGGTGGCTGGTGTGACACTGGTGTAAAGTGGCTGATCCTGCACTTTGCAAAAGCTGTGTCTGTGCCTATACAAGCATAAACAATATATACATATTGACTCTCCTGGCAGCCTCTCTTGGCAATATTGCATTCGCCACCCACCACCCACCAGCTGTGCCAGCAGGATGTCTGCTGTGCTGCGCTCGGATGCGACTCGCATCATATCTGTGAGGCATCGCAAGGCACCAGGACCAGAGGTCAGAGCTTGGTTCAAGCTTCACTCTTTTCTCCCCAAGGCCTGACACAAGGCGACCCTGGCGCTGTTGCACGCAACTGCAGGGGGCTGCCCAGCCTGGTTGCCTCGTTCGTAAGCTGGCTGCGACACTGTTTTCCTGGCTGCTGTTGCTTCCGTGGCCGTTTACCCTGGGTCTATCTGCAACAGTACACACCTGCAGCATCGACCAGGATGAGGCTTGACAGGCATGCAAGGCTCTGCTTGGAAGGCATGACGGCCTGAACGGAGCCCGCATGCCTGCAGATGGTTGGAATGATACTACTGATATAATATCAGTAATATCAGTGATCTTGCATGCATATCATACCATTGGAAGCCCATGCTGGTAGCATGCCTGCTCACCAAGACAGCCTTGCGCCCCACAGAGGCCGTGGCGGTGCGGGGGGCGGCATGCAATGCCGAGTATGCACCAGCGGCCTCCTGTTGCACACATCATGCATGGCCGGTGTCAGTACTCAAAATGATGCCCAGCAGAAGGCAAAACACTGCAGGCATCTGCCCGCACCATTCCAGAACCGTCGCCTGCCGCGATGTAACACCTTTGCCCTTGCTGTGACGTCGTCCGCCCGAAGCAGCGGGCGAGGAAGGCCAAGACCTGCTGCGAACACCACCGCCCACGCGTCAGGCAGCTGCTGCTGCAGTGCACCAGTATTGTGTGCAATGAAAGCGCAGTTCGAAATATGTACATGTAATGAGTTTTCTTTTCCTGTGCAATGCCGGTTGTTGCGCGGTATGCGCACAGTCGGCTGCAACAACAGGCCAAGCGGCAGCAGCTGTAAGCCCTTTGAGCTGCCAGCGCTGCTCAGGGCAATCCATGCCAAGGTAATCTATTGTGTCATTCGAAGCTCAGGAGGCTCTACCAAGTCCAACATCATGAGCCTCAAGATCATCTCAGCGAACTCAACCCTGGATGAGCCCCCCTTCAGGCACCCCCAGAAAACGGACTGCTGTTGCAGTTGCCAAGGCTGCGATGAGAGCGACAGGTGGGGGTAAGCAGGCAAGAACCCAGGGACAAGGCAGAGTGACAAGCAACTTCAAGGACAAGGAGCTTGACTTTGCCATAAATGGGTTCTTACAATGGGTCGCCCTTGGCTGCAAGACAACACAAGAAAAGCTCCAGTATAAGTCATATAACAAGAATTCAGTGATGCTGCGCATCATCACATACAGCCCCAGGCAGCGTGCGGTAGGTGAAGCGACCAGATGGGCCAAAGTGGGCCGTCCCCAACACAACAGTGCACCGACTAGAAAGGCAGACTACTGTAGCACTACAGCACTACAGTAGCCTGCCACGGCTACGTACACCAGCAGGGACACCCGTTGCCCTTCTGACGACTGTGGGTAGGCCATCGTACAGTCCGCAGGGCGCTGCCGCAAGGGCACAAAGCCCCCCCAGCTCAAATCCTGCTGCAGGGAGCAGTAGGGCAGGCAGGAGCAGGGTGCCTGCAGGCCAACAGGCAGTGACTGCCCTGTCCTGAACCCACGCTGAAGGTGCACATCTGTGCGGCGAGGCCACGGGAACCCCATCAGTTGCCGCTGAACGGGCTGTGGCCACAAAGGGCCAGAGGGCTTGATGACGCCTGGCTTGATCAAACCAGCAGGCACACTATCAGAGCGGTCGTCGCAAGGTCAAGGGGCTCAATCAGGGCCCCTAGCAGGAACAGCCTGACTAGGCGGTCGCCGCAGAGTCGCGAGGCTTGATCAGGCCCCCCAGAAGGAACACCTTGACTAATCGCTGACTAGGCGGTCGCCGCAGAGCCGCGAGGCTTGATTACGCCGGTGCGCTCATCGATCACTACCTCCTCCACTTGACGCAGCGCCGTCAGCATCTGCTGGCGCGTCACGGCGGGCTTGCCCGAGGTTGCGTACGCCCGCTGCAGCTCCGCAAACAGGTCGTCGGAGGAGATGGGGCGCGCGTTGGGCCCTGTGAGGGAAAGTGGGGCGAATGGGGTTTGCAAACAGGTTCTGAGATGAAATGTGGCATGGAGTCCCGTGAAGAGAGGTTTAGGGCACGGGCAAGTGTGTGGTGATTGGGTTTTGCAAACAGGTCGGAGGAGATGGGGTGCACGTCAGGGCCTGTGGGGAGAGGGATTGGATGGGTTCAGGCTCAGGCAGCCGTGCTTCAACGAAGATGCAGGGGTCCGCAAACAGGCGTTGGAGGAGATGGGGCACGCGTTGGGACCCGTGAGGCACAGTAGGCCACAGGCAGGCGGGCATAGGAGAAGGTATATGGGGTTCGCAAGCAGGTCGTCGGAGATGGGGCGCGCGTTGGGTCCTGTGGAAGGAGTGCGTGTGCAGGCAGAGCCGGTTGAGAGAGCAGCGACTCAGCTGGGTGAGGCGGTTGTCAGTGGAGACGCGGCTTGTCTTGAAGGTTGTCAGCAGAGTAGTTGCGGCAGTTGACGCCAGTTTTGAGCGGGGACCCGCTTGGCAGTAGGTCAATCCCTCCACCGCAGTCACCAGCACCACCCCTGCGCCCTCCAGCAGACGCCTTTGCATCTACCTTTCTCGGAGACCAGCACCCTTGTCCTGCACATCATTTCTACACTTCCAGCCCCAGCCCTTTTCGCACCTATCAGAATGATCCCATGGTCCCTTGGCAGCAGCCTCTGCTGTTAACCTTTGCAGCCCCTTACCCCATTGTCCTCATCAGCTCAAACTGCCAGCGCCTCATACACCTCCCCGCCCCTCTCGCAAGTGTCAGCATAACCCTAAAATCCTCTGGCAGCAGCCTCTGCGGCTACTTTTTGCAGCCCCCTACCCCACTGTCCTGCTCCTCATCTTTGCACTACAAGCTTCATCCCCTCTCGTACCTGTCAGGATGACCCTCAGATCCTCCGGCAGCAGCCTTTGCGCCTGCCTGGCTGCGGTCGAGGCACCAGTGAAGATGTTGTCCATATCAATGGAGCCATCAGAGCAGCCAGCACTGCCCTGTAATATCGATAAACGAAAGGGTGAAGGGGGTCAAGGTCAGGACAGGTGCTGTTTATGACAACCAGTGAAGATGTTGTCCGCGTCCATGAAGCCACAAAGCAGCCAGCACTGAAAGGATGAAGAGGGAAAGGTCATGACAGGTGCCGTCCGTGACCATGCCGATCAGGCCAGGTTTATACCCTGCACTGCCTGTTTCCTTTTGAGAGCGATGGAGAACAAGAATAAGGTCAGAAATCAAAGGGAGTAACTGCCACTGACCTCACATACTGTGGCGGCAGCGCCATGTGAACCCTTCCCTCCCTCTTTCCTGCCCAAGCTTAGCAGTACGACAGTATACCACAGGCGTACCGCCTCTTCTATCAACACACCTGAGAGCCAACAGACTGCAAAAACTGATCAACTGTAGTACCATTCCACCCCTCACCTCCTCTCCCCCCATACCTGCATGGCAGTGTACCACAGGCGTACCGCCTCTTCCACGTCCTTCTTAGTCACCAACACATCCAGCCGCATGCGTGCGAGCGCCTCAGACAGGCGGATAAGGGACTCAAGCTGGCGGGGCGTGGCCACAACCACCTGGGTGGGTGGTTGAGATGGGAGGCAGGGACGCGGGTGAGGGGTAGAAGAAAGCAGGAGGGGAGGAAAGGGGGGTTCAAAAGAAGCGATGCGGCTCCACTGCTGACGGGGCATGGCTACAACCCCCTGAGTGGGTAGTTGAGCGGGAAGGGAGGTGAGGGTTGGTGAGGAGAGGGGTTGAGGCGAGGGAACGGGCTGCCAAGGCTGCCAAGGCGATGCCACCACCACCTGCGAGTGGTTACCAGGGGAAGGACTCGCGAGATGGCATTGGCAACAGACCTACTGCTCCACCCCTGACCAGCTGCCCTCACCTTCCTCCCTGCCTGAATTCCTCACCTTCTTGCCCCTGCCTCCCCGCCTGCACTCCTCACCTTCTTGTCTCTGCCTGCACTCCTAAGCCTCGAGTAGGCAGTCACCAGCTCCTCGGTCGCCTCATCGCTCAGCTTGGGCTCAATGCGGGTTCGGGCGAACGCAATGTACTCCTTGAGCTCCTCCTTAGGGATGACCTCGTCCTGGATAAGTGTGGGCAAGGTGTCAGCATAGGTGGCAATCATTCCGAGATGCTTCTGCAAAAGTGTCTCACTCACAGTGGATGTCATGAAGTGCATTATGTGGCTGATTATGTTGCAAACATCACTAATGATTTGCTTTGCAAGGCATGTACTCATGCATGGTCATAACTACTGCCTGCGTCACCTCCCCCTGCTTAACCTGTGCACGCCCACTCACCTGCTGCTGGCGAACGGGCGGGTGCTCATGGAAAAGTGACACCAGGTGGCGGGCCAGCCTGCGGTCACGCTCCTCCTCACACTTGTCGAGGATCAGGTAGATGAGGTCAAACCTTTGACAGCAGGTGGGTGGAGGACGCAAGCTGCAAGCCAAGGACAAGGGCGCACACCAACGCCGCTGCGCGGGAGACCAGCATGTTCCCGACCGTGCAGCGCAATATGCACAGAAACCTCTATGCGAAACGAGGCACGGAGCAGCCGATCTTAATCGTTCCCAAAATTGTTTTTGCCTCGGGCACATTCCCCACGCTTGGATGGAAATCGTTTTGCATGCGGCCTCCACAGGGGCGTATTTTCCTGCCATGGCGCCCAAAGGCGGTTCCAATGATCCCAGGCTCATGCTGAAGCTGCAGACAGCCATCGTGGACACTGAGCGGCTTGGTGAGCTGTTCCTGGACGTGCGACGGCAGGCAAGCTTTCATGCACATTGTGCTAAAGGCAGAGTCGGCCGCCAGACACGCATTGCGCATTACGCCTCATGACGTCGTTTCATCTTTCGGGCTTGTGGCTGGCCTTGGCACCTGCAGAAGGTGGAATGCGACAAGCAGCGGCAGGCACTGCGTGAGGCGTTGACAGCTCTGAAGAAGACACATCAGAGCAAGGCCTGGCTCATGCGGCCTGGTGGCGTTCTTGTGAAGAGCTCTGCAGATGACGCTCGGTCAACCCTCGAGCGTGGTGCGTGTAGCAGGGGTGCAGCCTGCTGGCTGTGATGTCTCGTACTTGCTGCGTCACTGGTCCCGCACACTCAGCATGTAAGGCACGTGCGTTTGCTCTTGTGAGCGGCATGCGTTGTCACTGGCGTGCAGACAGCCACCGTGGCGAGCACTTTTCGTGAGGCAAGTCTCCTGCTGCCTGCCACCTTGTGCCTGCGCAGACCAGAGGGAAGTTGAAGATAAGCTAGAAATTCTGCGGGCCGAGGAGAAGCGACTCACGCGGCTGATCGCGGACCAGGGTGCAGCGCCAAGCAGCGTGGGACCTGGGATGCTGAATGCCATGCTCAACCTGAAGGACAACAAGGCCAAGGACACCGTTGACCTGTATTCGCTAGACTGAAGGTGCCTTGTTTGTTTCTCCAGTGGCAATACACTGCACGCCTTGCTGCAAAGACAAGAATGCAGTTCACTGCAAAAACGAATCCGGGGTGTGGGTGGTTGCTTATTTATTTTACGTCATCGGACAAGAGCTGACAATGCTGGTCGCTGCTGACAACTTGCTTGCCATGAATAGCCTGGAATGGCATCGTTCCAATACACATACTTTCAGTCAGGCTTTAGAGCTGTGTGAACTCCCACACGCAACTTTCTGCGGCTCTGGTTGAGTCCGTGAGGTTGGCACAGCAAACGTGCAAGCATTGATGTCGTTGCAGAAATTTCAGCGCCCTGTGGGTAGCACGCCGCGGATGGCATCCCGTCCTTGCTCAGGAGCGAAAGGCACGCCTGTGCGTGGCCAGGGCTACATCATCGCGCGGGCGACGCAAACGACGACACTGGGGACCACAAAGGCAAGTCGCTCATTGCCGGCAGCACTGCGCCAGTCCAAAGCTGGTGGCCCTACTTCAGACCCTAGCCCATGCAAGAGCACGCCAGCCATATATTTGCAGCTTGTAGACCTCCTCGTCAAACCCCCACAGCCTCAGATGCTTGCTGCTGTCACTCTGTGTGTTTGCGCAGGTGGGTATCCGCAAGCTGGCTGAGGCCCAGGGCACCATCCTCAGCACCCTGACTGGTGTGAAGGGCCGAGGCAAGTCTGGGCTGGACACAGAGCAGCGGTCAGCGCTCGAGCAGGCGGTGGAGGCCTTAGAGGTGAGGCATGGGCCAACCTCAGCACCACTCTGCTTCCGCTTTTGACTTGCCCGGATTGGCAGCACAATGGTAGTGGGAATTCGCATGTCTCGGTGCCAAGAATGATGCACCGAGGACCCACGAACGCAAACATGGGATAGCAATGGTCATCTGATCTTCAAAATTGCTTTGAATTCGGTAGCCTGAAGGAGGTGAGGGCGCTGTGAGGAAGCCTGACGAGCAGGTATCCAGCGAGTGCAGCTGGCAGTTTCCCAATCTGACTGCCTGGGTGTCCTGGGTATGGCCAGGTCCACATACCACCAGATCTCAGGAGCGCCGCTCCCAGTCCGTTGCCACACAGCGCACCCCACAGAACTCACCCGGCATCTCACACACTCTGGCTCCTCACAGGCCAATGGTGGCGTGCCTGATGTCACGTCGACGCCCGACGTGTTGGATGGCCGCTGGCGCCTGCTGTACACGTCCCGGCCCGGTACCGCGTCGCCCATCCAGAACACCTTCACGGTACGTTAGCTCTTGTGCGCCTGAGCTGTGGTATAAAGCATCAAATGGAGGGGTTCACAACTCAGGTGCACCTGCACCTGGTGCGGCAGGCCCACCGGTAGAGTGCGTGATCATGCGCAGACAGTGCTGTCACATCCAATGCAAAGCTCCACAGCCACTTGCGCCTGGTCTCGCTGCACAGTATCGTCAGCAGCAACATCAATTAGTGTGTCTGGGCTGTACCGCCGTCCGCTGGAACAACAGGGCACTGACAATACCAATTCCACTGACAATGCCTGCCTGTGCCAATGCTGCCTGTGCTCACGCTGCCTGCCCCAACAGGGTGTCGACAGCTTCTCTGTGTTCCAAGACGTGGACCTGTCCGGAAGCCAGCCCACCATCACCAATGTCGTTGATTTCGGTCCCAGTGTCGGTTACCTCAGGGTGAGGCTCGCAACACTGGGGCTTCTGTGCTTGACAGGGAGACGCGGAGGTTCATGGGATCTTAACTTTTGTGGGTTGGGTAGGTCCTGGGATCAGCAATGCAGGCTGCTGAACGGCTGAACACCTGACAGGTCACCCGCATTGGTGGTGACGCCAGTTGATGTAAGTGCACTCGCAACTGCAACTGTTGACCGTCCGCTCCCTGATTGTTTGCTTTGGCAACCCAGGTTGAAGCGCTGGCCAGCACTGACTCGCGCCCACTAGAGGGCTTCACACCAAGGTAGGCATTCGGTGCAAGTGCTGGGCATAATCTGCACAGGATGGATCAACTTGAAAGCGGCTGGGTCACGCTTAGCAGCCAGGGCTGTTCAGGCCGCGGTTAGGGCAGGCAAGCACAATACATGTGACGGCGGCTGCCACTGCCTCGATGTACTGTACTAGTGCTGAATTGACTGCCGATTCAGGTGCACTGACAACCCACCCATTTGCCGCATGTCACTCCCGCCCCAAACCCCTGACTCCACGCACTCGTGGTTCAAATCCCACCCTTGCCCCATGCAGGCAGGGCGCTGGACTGCCCCTCTTTGGCAAGAGCTTCACCAACCCCCCGGCGCGGGCCAACATGCGCATCGACTTCCAGTTTGACAACGCCGCCTTCCACCTCCGCTTCCTGCCCTTCACCATCCCCTACCCAGTGCCCTTCCGCCTGCTTGGGGACGAGACAAAGGTGAGGTAGCTGTGCATTGTGCTGCATATGATGTCAGGGCTTGCTCCACAACTGCCAGTCGCTAGGTTTCATAACTGTCCACAGGACTGGACGCACAAAGCAAGTGTTTGCCATGACTGACAGCGACACCATCCAGCAGCAAGCGAGGCTGTACAGCGGCCGCTGGTTTACGCGTCATGCTTGTCCTGCAAAGAGGCGTATCTGCCTCCATGCTTGACCTGTGTGCTTCCCTGCTGCTGCACTATCAGGGCTGGCTGGATGTGACATACACCAGTCCAGACGGAAGCTTCCGCTTGTCACGCGGCAACAAGGTAGGTAGGGTGCGTCGCTCTCAGTACCAGGGTGAGTGACGACCCTGATGATTTCAAAGTCCTGCAGGTTGTTTGTCTACGCTACGCCGAGTGCATGGCAGCTTGGATGCCTCAGCAGCAGCCACACATAGTTCTGTGCTGCGCGTGGTTCAGCGCTTCAAAATGCATTGCCGACTGCTCGTGTGCAGCGTTGTCCTGAGTGGCTCTGGTGCTGGACCCCTTTCACTGCCCCGCTGCTTCAGGGAACTCTGTTCATCCTGGTGCGGGAGCAGCAGGTCAAGGCTCAGCTGGTAGCAGCCATCAAGGCAGGGGATGATGACAAGGTGGGACAGGAGAGGCAAGGAAGGGGTCGATGAGGTAGTGATGGGGAGGCAGAAGGCCAGGAAGCATAAGGAATGGGTCATGGCTCTGGACAAGCCCGTCAGGTGCTCACAGTTTTCACCCACTTGATGCTTGCCCACACTCTGCAACAGGTGGTGGATCTGGTGCAGTTCATGGCCCTAGACAACCCCACTAAGACCCCTGCACGATCGCCCAAGACGGTGGCCAAGTGGCGCCTTGTGTGGTCGCAGCAGGCACCCGATGCCAGCCCCCTGCAGAAGTTTGGGTCAAAACAGGTGCGTGGCGCAGATGCAGGGCGGTTCTGCCTCCGCCAATGTTGTAGCAGAACGGTTGAGTCGGGTGTGGGGCGGTGCTGCCTCTGTCAATCCTGTATCAGGACAGCTGGCGGCAGCTGAGGTGCAGGCACAGGCGCACGTGGTGCCAGCTGGTGCCAGCGTGATGGAGCGCAGCTGCAGCCACGGCGATGGCATGCTTGTGCATTTGCGGGGACGTCAGGGTAATGGTTGGTGGAGTCTGGCCACACCCGGGCACGGCCAAGCTATGCCTCTGATAATCACTGCTAGAAAGATCAAGTCTGATGCCACACGACTGGTTTACTACCTGCAGCCGCAAGTCAGCCAATCTCATCCACTCCCTGCCCACAACACAGCACACTTGCCCTTGATCATTGCCGCGCAGGCTGACTCATTCCAGATCATCAGCCAAGACGGCTCCTTGCAGAACCTGGTGCAGCTGTTCGGGGGGTTTGTGGAGATCTCGGCCAACGCGCAGTGTGAGCCTGCTGGCGACGCGCGCACCACTGTCGACATCGGCCAAGCAGGTAGGTGCTGGCTTAAGCCAGTGTTTTGTTCTCGCCCTGGCTTCCTGGCAGAAATACCAGAGGACGGGGACAGGTTTGTGTGAGAACGGGATCGCCATTTCTTCCACGCTTTGCACTGGCATCCATGTCTTGCTAGGTTGCAGCAGCTTTGTTGCAAGGTACCCCACACCGACATGCTTCTTTGCATGAGCATCGTGCAATGTAGGGGCGGTTTCTGCAGGCGGGGGCATCAAGAGCGGAGTGTCAGGGCAGCCTGGTCTTACCTGCTGTGATGCCTTGCCTACCTTGGTCCTGCTGCCTGTCAACTTGCTTGAACCCTTCTGTTGTCCCGCTGCATGTGCAGGCATTCGCGTGGGGCCACTCAACATTCCCATCAACGTTCCCCGCGGTAAGAATAACCCTGGCTTTGTGGACTGGCTGTACCTGGATGACGACATGCGCATCACGCGCGGCAGCAAGGGCTCGCTGTTCATTCACATGCGCGAGGCACTTGAGGATGGTCAGGAATAGCAATGCATTGACTTCATTCTCCCACTTTTCCAGTTGGGTTGTCTGAAAGTGACAGCACAATTCTGAGCTATCTGCGGTGATGATATCGCACAGGTTTCTTTTTCCTTTTTGATACGTTTCTGACGGAAGTCCTTGATCATGAAGTATGTTCAGGGTCAGCTGTTGCATCTTGCCTTTCCTCAATTGTTGTTAAATTTGTCGCCGTCGAACGCGATGCACTATCAGCGCAGCGTCGCGCTGCCGGGTCGCGATGGCTGTGTCGCTTTGCGCCGGGCGGGAGCACATATCCTCGGAAGGGCTCGATTGCAACCGCCATGCAGCAGCGCGCCTGCGCATGCAGAATCGTTGCCGTTGGAGCACAGCACAGAGCTGCAACGGGTGCTTTCAGCGGCCTTGCATGGCAGGGACACCCTGTTGTGCGCAAGCCTCAGTGGTGAGGCAAACCTGCAGCAGCACCTTGGCCCAGGCGTAGTGCTTCAGGGCACAGGTACAGCCTTGGGCTTGCCATCACGCTGGTCCCTGCAATGGGACCCTCAGGGCTGCAGCTTTGCAGAGACCGTCCAGTTGCTGACAGCAGCAGGTCAAGGTGTCTCGGAGTCAGCCAGAAAGCGCAGTGGGAGCGTTGATCTTAATGGCAGCGATGGCACAGGCGGCAGTGGTAGCCTGGCCAGTCAAGGCCAGGCAGGCGGAGTAGCAGGCAAAGGTCGAGGTGCTGGTGCTGGGGGCAGGCGTGGCACTCAGAGCAGCGCCAGGAGCAGGCAGCAGGCAAGCGCGCTTCAGGCCAGCAGCAGTGGCAGCAGCAGCAGCGAATCTAGCAGTGGCAATAGCGCCACCGATACTGAGCAGCCTGTGGCGGTCATGGCAGAGCTCCGCAGCGGCTTGGATGCAAGCACCACAGGCCCTGGCGACAGCGCCCCCATATTCTGGCAGACCGACCTGTCGGGACTTTGCCACACGTTAGACGTGAACGATGACGCTAGGCACTGCGCGCTGCTCAGCACGTGGGTGCGCACCGGCCAGTGGCTGGGGGCGGCAGCTTCCAGGCATCTTCGCGTCCAGCTCCTCCCCCACACCCCAACGCCATCAGAGCAGCGGGAGGAGGACAGGCGCGGGCTGTGGCCAAAGTCTGAGCAAGCTTCTGGACAGCAACAGGAAGGCGCTGGCCACTACATCGGCGCTGTGGTGCTGCGCCTCTCTGTTCCCGGGTCGTCGGTGCATGCGCTCCTGACCCTGGCCTTGCCCGCTGCGAGCAGCAGCAGCAGCAGCGCGGGAAGCAGCAGTGCTAGCTGTTGCAGTGGCAGCAGCGATGTCAGCAGCTCTGTTGGTGGTGGCAGTGTGAATGGCTTTCTTGTGCCCACCTGGCTGGTCATGCAGACGCACAGCGGGGGCCCGGTTGCTTGGGACTGGCCTGAATGGCCGAGGCATGCAAGGCACACCTTATCAACAGGGCAGGTTCACGAGTACGTTGCAACGGCGAATTTGCGCGAGCACCAGGGCGGTACGGGTGTTGTCAGTGCTCAGGCGCTTGGCGACAACCTTGGGGCAGCCAGTTCTGACCTAGGCGCTGGCCCAGGATCTTCCGGCGGTGATGAGGGGTTACTCTCAGAGTCTGTGTTGGAGGCGTGCAAGAGGCCCCTGCCGGAGGCACAGGGTCACCGCGAGGCATCTGGCAGTACAGGGCAGGACGGCAGCGGCAGCGTTGGCGGCAGCAGCAGCGGCCGTGGCAGCAGCAGCGCAACGGCCGCGGCTGGCGGGCTGGGTAGCAAGGGCGTGGCAGTGATGCGGTGTGATGGCGGGCAGCTGCTGCTGCAGGGGAGCGTCGGCGGGCAGCAGGGCTGGCTGGTGCTTGACCCGTGAGTCCATCACGGTGCTGCCTGCAGGGAAGCAACATGAAAGTGCAATGTTCCTGTGTAACGGTGGATGGATGGATGGATGGAGCATGTTACAGTCTGCGGGGACCAGAATAGCACATGTGTGATCGCACTCTGCAGGGTGCGTGGTTACAATGTGATGGTGGCAAGGGCGGGCAGGGGTGCAGGTTATGCAGGTCCCCTTGCCAGTGCTGGTCAGGCCAGGGTTCCTCCCTTGCTCGACTACACACCCACACAGTCGGTGATTCACACCGTGCCTGCTGCTGCTGCTGGCCTATAATTAACGTTCGCTTCACTGCTCGCCCGCAGGTGCTGCGACTCCTCTGCGCTCACCCAAGCCGCGGCGGACGCTGCGGGCATGCTGTCTACGGGCCAGCAGCTCGGCCATGGTCTCGGCGGGGCAGTTGCGGGACCGCTGCGCACAGGGGCGCCTGTCTCGGTCGGCGGCGTGGCGTTGCCTGATTGGGCACTGCACCAGCAGGTCAGCTTGGACGGCGCGGTACTGGCTGGCGGTACTGCCCCTGGCGCCAGTGACCAGGGCAGTACCCTACGAGCAGGGGCAGGGCGGGCAGCACCTGGGCCGGCAGGGGCAGGACGCGGCGTCATGGGTGTGGCGGGAGCGGCGCTGCTGCACCGCTGTGTACTGCAGCTGCATCTCCCACGCAGGGCCCGAGGGGCTCGCGCGCCCCCCAACCCCACGGCGACGCTGGTGCCGGTGCCCACGCCCACGCTTCTGCCCCCTGGTAGCCTCCTGTCCTCGCCTGATGCTGCGGCATCTGCGGCGCCTGGTGCTACCACCCCGCATGAGGCTTCTTCTCATGCCTCCTCCATCGCGTTGAAAGGACCTGGCATGCCGCCTGCTGCCCAAGACTCGCCTCAGGTGTCTGCCTCCGCACGCACGCTGCTGGATCAAACCCTGCCCGGCACGGGCGCCTTGGCTGTAGGGCAGTGGGCCTGGCAGGAGCTGAGGTTCATTGACGGCATGCCACACGTCAGGGCGCGCTTGAGCGTTACAAGCAGTTACGACGAGGAGCCACTGGGAGGTGTGGACGGCGGCGGAGGCTGGGTCATCAAGAGTGATCGCTCAGCAGCTGATGCTCGGATGGCACGGGCGGCGGTGGTGACCTCCCACGAGGGCTGGTTCCGGCTAGCACTGGGGGTGGGCGGTACAGGCATCGTTCTGTCGGGGTTTGCGGCGCGGGAGCTAGGGTTTGCGGAGGCAGCAATGCCGCTCGCGCCACATGGCATGATAGCGGGTCCGGGCGAGGCCAGGGCGCGCCTCGCTGCAGTGGAGGAGGGGGCGGTGCTGAGCGCCAGGCTGGATGAAGTGCAGCTAGGGTTTGAGGTGCTTAGACCCTATGGGCAGGTGGCAACAGCAAGCAGCTGTGGCGATGTGGATGGCAGGCAGCAGGACTCTTTGCACTCGGGAAGGGCAGCGGTGTTCAAGCAGGTGCGCTGCCTGGTGCATGCCTCTTCAGACCATGAGGGTGGAGGCGGAGCTTGCAGCAATGTTGGAGCCCTGCTAAACCCTGACCTGGACCCTCACCACCACGCGCCCAGCGACCTGGAGCTCAGCTTCCAAGCATCCGGGCTGCTTTGTGCGGACATGTTCCGGGGCTGCAGCCTTTGCATCGACTTCCCTGGCCGGAGGTTGGGCGTGGCTGTGCACCCGGAGGAGCAGGTCTCGAAATTAAATATCTGGGGCTAGGCCGCTGGTTCAAGCTGTTTTCTGACATAATCCGCCCTCGAAATGCCTGCAATCGACGTTTGCCACTTGAACTGCATTGCAAATTTTGCCAATTTGGGTGCAAGTTGAAGCCTCCAACTGTCGTGTAGCTGATTGGCTCGAATCGCAGCGTGCCTAGTCTGCTCACCATGGCAGGCAGCAAGATACATCAAGCGCTGCTGGTTGTCGCGCTGGTAGTTGTTGCACCATGGGCTGCGCGGGCCATTGAGGACTCGTCAGCCCTGGAGCGCCTGAAGTCCACCGAGACCGACCAAGAGCTCAAAGCCATCTTGGTGCGCTTTGAGTGGCAGCATGCAGACGCTGGTTTGCCGCTGAGCCGGCGGGCAAGCTGCGCTGTGCGTCAGGATCTGCTTTCGGAGCTGGGCCATGCATGCACGAAGCCACCCGCGATGCATTGCCACCCATGCAGGAGAAAGTAGCTATCAACAAGGAGGTGTTGGTAGCGGTGTCAAACTCGGCGCTGCTGTCGGGCGATGGCAAGTTTGGTATGCTCAAGATGTGGATTGACGGCGTGCAGCGGGCAGGCGTCAAGAACTTCCTCATCATAGCCATTGACAAAACCGTAAGCGCATGTGACAGTGGGTGCTTTGCAGGTGGTGCAGCAGGGCTATGCACATGAGCAGAGGCATAAGATTGCCCGGTGCTCTGGCTACCTGCGCCTGCTCTTTGCTGCTGAATAGCCCCTACCTGCTCACACTAGCTGTGTGCATCTCTAAGCTTGCCCACCCGCTCAACTTCATCCTTGCCGACAGCTGGCTAACACGCTGGAGAAGCTGGGAATCAACTACTGGTACAAGGAGCCAGTGAAAACAGCAGACAAGGCAGCATCTAACCACGGCATCTCTGCCATGAAATTCCAGCTCATCAGGGTGAGCGATGGGTTGTGGCAGGAGTCAGCTCACTGGGCAACAGGCATCAAGAGTTGCGGTTGCAATACAGGCAGAAGCTATGCCGCATCAAGAAATCCTAGCTTAGCAAGGTGCCATGGGTCACGGGTTGCCTCAGTTAAGCACAGGAGCGGACACCTGCTGTCAGAAAAGGTGTTTTTCGAATGTTGTCATAGGGTTCCAACTCGCCTGAGCAATCAAGGAACCTAGGGGCAGGGAGCTGAGGGCAGCAGGTACCAGATGTCAGAAGCTGGTTTCCTTGGGTTTTCAGCAGGAAGGGGGCTGTGATTATATCTGCAGGTTGCCGCAGGGGAGTGCACAAACAGGGTAAAGAGTTCCAGGAGCAGCCATGGATGTTGGGTGGCACTGGTGCATGTTGCGGCCCCTTGTATTTACAGGCTCTGCCGTCCATTCGCGCACCCCAACACACCCCGCTCTGCAGGAGTTCCTGCTCTTGGATTACTCTGTACTGCTGTCTGATGTGGACATCCTCACACTCAAGAACCCCTTTGAGCACCTGTACCGTGATGAGGACGTGGAGGCGCTCAGTGATGGCTTCGACCCCCAGACTGCCTACGGTAGGTGTGAGGAGGGCTGTCTGCGGTGGTGGGTGCGGCAAGAGGTTGGTTGTTGTTTATCGGGGCGAATTGGCACAGGCGATGTCTCGAGCAAAGGAAGCTGGAGACGTTGAGGCGTACAGTGACGTCTTCGACCCCCAAACTGCACGCGCTTTGCAAGGGGCAGGGAGGCCTTACAAGAAGGGGGCAGGAGGGGCCAATGGTGGCCGTGGCCTTCACTGCACCGTTTCGTACAACACTTTCCACACTTGTCTTTCCTCTGCCGCTCCAGGTTGGGACGACGTGTTTGACGACCCCAAGATGGGCTGGTCGCGCTGGGCGCACTCCTTCCATGCTTTCTCCCTCAACTCGGGCCTGTTCTACCTCAAGTGAGTAGGCGTCTTCAGCGGCCGTATTTGCAGTGAAGACCTTGAAACCAGCACTGCACTTGTCTGGCAGATCGGGGGCCTGGGACACACGCCTGCTGTCGCTTCTCGCTTGAGATTACATTTCAAGCCAGCTACCTTCCAGCGCTCGCCCCTTTTCCTCACCTGCAAGTGCTCAAACCCCAACTGTCCATCACTTCAACTAGGTGTTGGGCTCATGTCCCTGCTTGGCAACCTTCAGTTATGTGGTCTCAAAGAGTACTGTGCTGTGCGTTGATGCTGTGCACAGGGCGAACGAGCGCTCCATCCGCCTCATGGAGCGCATCACTGACCGCCTCATGAAGGAGCAGGCCTGGGACCAGGTGCGATGAGGGGAGAGGCAGCCTGGGTTTGGAAGTTCAGGGACATCGCTGTTTTTGCATTATTGATGCTGTCAGAATTATGAAGTTCTGTGACCAGGTACAGTGAAAGGATGGCGGCGTGGGTGCTACTTTTTCGATAGCAACGCTTTCCATGATCCATGTCACTTGCCGTAGCACCAGTCTGCGGCCAGGTGGGCATTTGAAGTGATTGGAGGACTGAGGCAACCTGCACTGCTTACCTACCGCTGACATGTGTGCTGCTGAACTGTCAACTGCTGACCCATCTGCCGGATTACGCGCCCCGCAGGCTGTGTTCAACGAGGAGGTGTGGAAGCCCTCGTCCAACGACTACAAGCGCTCCGGTGTGTCACTGCGCATCATGAACATCTACGACTTTGTCAACTCAAAGACGCTGTTTAGGACCATGAGGTGAGCTGTGGGGATATGTTTCAGCAAACGCGGGACTGATGGTTCAATGATACTGTTGTGAGCAGCAACGCAACAGTAAGGAGGGAATCGCAGCAAAGGCTACTGCGAGCAAGCTGCTCAGCACAATTAGTTGATGCTGCAATTGTTCAGGATCTTTAGCTGATAGCTGGAGCCCACTGTATTTCAGTAGCAGGCATAGGTGGCAGCTGCGAATCAGGCAGTACATCAGCCTGTCTTGGCCCATGCGCGCCTCCACTCATGACGTCCGTGCCTTGCCCTGCCTGCCACAGGTACGAGGCGCAGTACGCGAACCACGTCCCCGTCATGGTGCACGTCAATTACCACCCCGACAAGTTTGCGCGCATGCAGTCGATCTGGGCACGCTACGTGGAGGGAGACATGCATGCGCTGGACAAATACCCGGTGAGCGCACAGGGGTGGTGGTTGGTTGGGTGTGGCTACTGTGTCAGGCACCGCAGCTTGAGTTGGGAGGCTCAGGGGTGTTTGTGAGCATGAGCTGGCCAAGATGCCATGAATTTGGCGGCACAGGGGCCTGACCTGCTCTGCGAGGGGGATGTGGCACCTGCTGTGACTCATGTGCTGTGACTCATGTGCTGTGACTCATGTGCTGTGACTCATGTGCTGTGACTGTCGCAGTTGGAGCAGGGCATCGTCAGGTAGTGGGTCTCGAGAGCGGTCCAGACTGTCTGCTGCATCGGCGCCTGTGCCAACCCTCTGCTGTCCTTGCACCTGTGTGACCTTTTTGCGCAGGTGGGCAGCTGCTTCAACGCGCCAGACTGCTGATTTCCTGGTTGCTGGCTAAGAGCATGACCATGTGATCAGCTGGAATGCATTTTGCAGTGTTGTTGTGGCAGCACATAAATAGAGCTTTGGGTGTTGCATTTTGCAAAGGCACTGACATGAGCCCGGTGCCACTTTGCAGTGCTAAGTTTGCTTGTGCAAGCATGTTGCATGCTTTGCAAATCACGGCCTGTCTCTTGCCCAGCGACCCAGATCTTCTGCGGCCTCTTTTCCCCAGCTGCCTCCACACCCACGCGTCAAGACGCCACAAACAGGCGTTGCGCGTCGAAATCAGCGCTGTCAGGCTTTAGCACTCGCTGTCAGCGACTGGCCCCCACACGGCCACCCAATTTCCAACGCATTGGGTGCTCCTTGGCGTGCCCAAGGGCTCCAGAAGCGCGAACACGCACAGTCTGATGGGCGCCTTGTGCTTGTAACGCACTGGTGCCTGGCGCCAGCAAGCTTGGGGAGAAAAGACGCTCCTCTAGGTACTAGGGGCGCATCAGGGCTCTCTTCCACAGCCATCGGCTCCGCGACAAGCTTGCCCCGTAAGCCAAGACGGCTTCTGCTCACGTCGTGCACCGCTGGCCAGTGCGTTGTTGCCTCAGACTTGGGCACAGTCGACGTGTGTTGCCACCTCGGACGAAAAGAACTGCTCTCAGAAAGCCGCCATCCATCCCGACCCGTCTGCAGGCCTTGCGTGCAACGCTGCCGGATAACATGCAGCAGTTCGGCAGGTTGCCGTCCCGGTCCCATGCACGCCCAACCACAACAGCCAGTGCAGGTTTGTGCAGCACCAGGGAGCTGGCAATGTTATCAGTGAACAGCAACTTGACAACCGCATAGCATGCTCCTGGCCCAAGCCCAGGCGCACCTCACCAGGGACATTGTATCTGCTGTGCAGGCACATGGAGCTGCAGCAGTCGCTCTATGGTTGTCAGTCGCGTCACTTCTCTGCGGGGGGCGCCCTCCAACACCGACGACCACCCGGCGAGCTACGGCACTGCCGAGCCAACCTACACAGCAACTGACACCTGGGAGCATCCTCTGGACGACGTCAACAGCGTAACCTGGAAGCAGCAGCAGCAGCGCTGGCAAAGTAATGGGAATGGCAACGGCAATGGCAACGGCCCCAGTGTCACAGGCGACGTGGTAAGCAGCAGCCATGCTCACGCCTCGCAGCAGCACCAGCTACTCTTGCTGAAGCAGCAGCAGGAGGACGATGTGTCCCCGGAGGACGAGGTGGTGCTGTTCGAGAGGGCGCTTGCATACGCCAGGGCTCGCAGGGCGCAAGGCCTCACAGCCAGCAACGGCAGCGACGGCGGCACTGGGTTGTTCGACGGCGGTAGCAGCAGAGGCAGCAGCGGCGGCGGCAGCGCAGGCCAGTCGGCGGCGGCCAGTGCGGCAGGAATGTCGGCGCCTGCAGCCGCAGGCGGATCGGCCAACGCAGGCACAGAGGAGTTCATGCGCCTGCTGCAGCGGGCAGAGTCGCTCGTGCGCCGCCACGCCGCTTCTGCCGGCCTGCCCGGCGACCAGCAGGGCTCTGCACAGGCCGTACCAGAGGCCTCCCTCGCAGCGGCATTGACCCCAGCAGCATCGGGTGCCGGTAGCGATGCTAGCGATGCTGCCGCCTCTTCCCCAGAAACCGCTGCCGCTGCCGCACAAGCCGCACCGCTGCCCATGCAGGAGGGTCCCGTAACATATGAGAGCTCCATCTTCACGCTGCGTCTGATGGACGATGTGTCGCCGTCCAGCCTGTCGGGGCTGCCGCTCGACCGCTACCGCTTCGTCGGGCCTGACGACACGCCGCTGCCGCCGCCATCCTCTGCCCCGAACGCGCCTGCCTCTCCCGCCAACCCTGCGGTCCCACCACCCCCATCCTCCTCCTCCTCCTCCTCCTCCACATCCTCCTCTTCCTCTAGCCCTGTCGCCATCCTGCTGCGAGGTCATCAGCTGCTACTGAGTGAGGTGCCGCTCTCAGTGTGCTGCGTGGCCCGCTGCGGCCCCGGCGCATTCACCAACGTGCCCATCCCCCAGATGACGGAGCTTGGCATCCCCGTGTTCAATACTCCAGGGGCCAACTCCAATGCGGTCAAGGAGGCGGTAGTGTGTGCGCTGATCATGGCGGCGAGGGGCGTGATCGAGGCGCGAGCCGAGGCCAAGCGGATCGAGGTGGAAGAGCCGGTGAGGGGAGTTCCGGTGTGGGTCTTGGTGGTGCCATGAGGTGCGAGCTGAGGGTCAAACGCGTGAGGTGGAAGAGCAGGCGAGGGGAGTTCCGGTGTGGGACTTAGTGGCATAGGTGCTAGTTGCGGGCACTGTGTGTTGCAAGTTGCTTGCACTGTATGGTGCAAGGTCCGGGTCTGCCGCGTGAGATGAAGGAGTGCGTGAGGCTCAGTGGGGACTGCTGTGTCAAGCGGTACCCGCCCTGCCTTCCCTTGCCCAGTCCTTCCTGCCTTCCCGACCCCTGCATCCGCAGTACGACTGCGAACGAATGGAGCAGCGATTCGACGAGGTGCGACGCACCTTCCGCGGCACCGAGCTGGAGGGCAAGACGCTAGGTGTGATAGGGCTGGGGGCGGTTGGTAGCCGCGTCGTCGGTGCTGCGCTTGCGCTCGGCATGCACGTCGTGGGGTTTGACCCCTGGATCAGCCCGGAAGCCACCTGGAAGCTGCCTGGCGACCGCATGGCACGCGCAGAGCGGCTGGAGGACCTCATGATGGTGAGGGGGGACAGCCGAGTAGAGGGCTGGATGGGGGATTCTGGGGTGCTGGGTGGGAGGCTGGGTGAGTGGCGGGCTGCAGGACCGCGTGATGGTGAGGGGGGCCGGCTGGGTGGGGGCTGGTTGTGGCGCACCTCAACCCGTGGGTTGCATGGCAGTTGTAAAGGGCTATAAGCCCATTGTTTTCATGGGGGTGTCATCTTTTGCCCTTGGCACCTAAAAGGCTGTCGCATATCTCATCCGTCCATGCAACCCCTGCTGCCCAGGACGCGGATTTTATTTCCGTGCACGTGCCATACTTCAACCGCGCCACACACCACCTGATCAACGCGGAGAACTTGCAGCTGTGCAAGCGGGGCGTGCACCTGATCAACTTCTCGCCGGCCCAGATTGTGGACGGCGCGGCGCTGCGGGCGATGTTTGACTCGGGCCGTTTGACCGGGCGGTACATCGCGGACTTCGCTGACCCGTACCTGCAGGTGTGGGGCGTAGGTGTGGTCGTCAACCTCAACGTGCAGGCGGCTTTCTGGCCAGATGCAACCAGATGCAGGCAGCTTTATGGTGCAGGCAGCCTTGTGGCCAGATGTGACGCATGAATGCAAGTTGCAGGAGCCTAGGGTCCAGATCAAGGTTTCATTAACTGGCCACTGTTGGAAAGCAGCGCGTGTCGGATTCAGACATGACTGCACGAAGCTACTTGACACTGCTGCCCGCCTACCCGACAACGCCCCCCTGACCTCTGCAACCGACACCCCCCACACCTGCCCACACCAGGGCCACCCCCAGCACCTGGTGCTACCCCACCTGGGCGCCTGCACCCGCGAGGCCGACACCAAGGCAGCAGGCATGGCAGCGGCGTCTGTAAAAGAGTACCTGGAGCTGGGCAACGTGCGACACTCGGTCAACTTCCCGGCAGTTGCGCTCAGGCGCAAGCCGCTGCACGACGGGCCGCGCCTGTGCATCGTGGTGAACAACGAGCCAGGTGAGTGTGCACAACGTGTATGTGTTTAGATTACTAACAAAGTTCTGAGCCCGCGTAAATGTGTTCATGTGCACTGCACATGTGGAGCTTGCAAGCCAATGGGTGCATACCCGTTGAGCTTGCCTTTGCTTGGCTGCTTGAGCCAGGTGAGTGTGCATGTGTGGAGCCTGCTTTCGCTTGGCTGCTTGAGCCGTGTGAGTGTGCATGTGAGGCGTGGGAAGGCGAGCAAGGACATTGCTGACTTTGTTTCTCTTGCAAGCCGCTGCATGCCTGTGCTGGGAGCCATTGTCGTTCCACACGCCCTCTGCACACCTCCCTCTCCACACCTCCCTGCAGCTGCCTGCCTGCCGCCGCCGTTGCATAGGTGTGGTAGGAGCTATTGTTGCTCCACCTGCCCTCTGCACACCTCCCTCTGCACACCTCCCTGGAACTGCCTGCCTGCCGCCGCTGTTGCATGGGTGTGCCGGGCGCCATTGTCACATGGTCAGGTTGTGCTTCATACCACCTCCCACCTGCCCTCCGCAAATCTCCCTTCGCACACCTCCCTGTGTCTACCTGCTTGTCGTTCCCACTGCGCAGGTATGCTGATCGCCATTGCCACGTTCCTGGGTTGCGGTTGTGCTTCATACCACTCCCACCTCCCCTCTGCACACCTCCCTTCGCACACTTACCTGCAACTGTCTGCTTGTCGTTCCCACTGCATAGGTGTGGGGCGCCATCGCCACATTCCTAGGTTGCGGTTGTGCTTCATACCACTCTGCACACCTCCCTTTGCACACCTCCCTGCAACTGTCTGCCTGTCGTTACCACTGCGCAGGTGTGCTGGGCGCCATTGCCACGTTCCTGGGCTCCCGCAGCGTCAACATTGAGCAGGAGGTCACTGCCTCCCGTGGCTTCTTGGCCTACATCATGCTCGACATGGGCCCCGTGCCCGACCCAGCGCAGCTGCAGGTGAGAGTCGACAGGGCAAGGTGGTGTGGCAGTTTATCAGCGCCCAAAGTCTGTCGCCTACATCATGCTCGACATGGGCCCCATGCCTGATCCAGCGCAGCTGCAGGTGAGGGGGGACGGCGAGATATTGGAGTGGCAGCCAGGTTTTGGGTGTAAACCGGGGCCTACTCGCCTACATCATGACGTTGCTCCTGTGAAGAGATCTGCCGGCAGTCATAGCCCCCCACACACACCATGCCCTCCCCCTTGCAAAGGTGCACTTGGCACGTGATTGCCCCGGCACGGTCAATCATCCGCTGGATTCTCAGTCAGTAATCAGCTGGATTTGCAATTGAATGTGATCTGTTCCTGCCTTTTCTCCCCCGCTTCGCACTCCCTCCTATCAAGGTGGACCTGGCGCGCGAGTGCCCTGGCATAATCTCCTCTCGCTTCATCGGCCGTGTGGGCGGCGGCCGCGGCGGGGCCGGCGGCAGCGGCGCCCCCACCACCCTGTACAACATCAACGTCTCCTGCTGGCCCACGCTGGACAGCTTTGACTTTGTGGAGCTGAAGGAACATGCAGCGTCGTTCTCAAGCGTCCCCTGGTCGATGGACAGCGGAGGGGGAGGAGGATGCGCGAGCAAGGTGGAGGATGAGGATGAGGAGGATGGGGGCGAGGCCAGGGCGCAGGGGGGCGGGGGCAGCGCCACGGAGCTGCAGAGGGCGCGGCTGGAAGGAAGCGCGGCGGCAACGGCGACGACGGCAGCGGCGGCGCTGTGAACGGGTGTGGTGGTGCACGGCCCGGTAGCAAGCAGCGCTGCGGCGGGGGCGGCAGCGGTGCTGTGAAGAGGTTTGGTGGTGCACGCTGGGGACCAGGCAGCGCTGCTACGGCGGCGGCGGCAGCGGCGGCGCTGTGAGATGGTGTCGTAGTGCATGCCCAGATGCCCGGCAGCACAGCAGTTGCGGCGGCGGCGTTGTCACTCAGGGCAGGCAGGCGTGAGGTGGTGCGCGGCCGGATGCTGGGGTACCGATTTGCGGTGGTGCTACAAGGCACTCCGATGCGCATGGACCGCTGTGATGGGCAGGAGCGGGTTGGACAAGCCCTTGCTTTGCCAGGAGTTTGCACACGCGTGTGATGTGGTTGGTTGAGATGTGTGGGAAAGGGCAGGCGGAGGGCGTTTGTGGCAAAACAGTGGTGTTGCCGGTGGTTGGCGGTGTTGTACGTGGGATGAAGTGGCTGTTTTACCCATAGGCGTTTCAGCCAGAAAAACTCAGGACGCTGGTGCTTGTACAGGTAGGCGGCTTCTGGATAGGTGATGATGTTGTGCAGGTGGCTGGCGGCACGCTAGGGCACCTGTACAGGCATCTCAAGAGGTGCTTTGTACAAAGGCTGTCATTGTCGAAAGACAGTGAGGACGACGCTTTGTGGCCTGCCGTATTAATCAGATAGCTGCCATTGCTGCTGCTATCTCCGGCGGTTGCCAGGTCATGCACGTCATGTTGACTTTGCTCCTCGCTCAGCCCTGAGGCGCTGCTTTGAAGGGCATGCAGTGCTTGAGTGATGTGTTCCGCTTTCTGCACACTCTCATTGTCACATCACAGACGCTCATTGATCAAAGCTAGTTGGTCTCACAAGGCTGTTTGAGCAAATTGAAGGTTAGACAAGTGTCTGTTTGTGTTTGCACTGTTTTAAGGTCCGCAGCATCAAGACCCGCCCGGCTGCATCGGGCCTCGGGTTCGAAGCATGCCAGTGTTGCCTGGGTGCATGTGAGGTTTGGCTGGCTTGCGTTGTGTCATACCGTTTTGCTTCACAAGCGCCAAAGTGTGGGGTGGTGCGTAGCGCAGATCACGCCAGCAGCCAAGCTTGATTTGTGTGCATCGCTGCCGGCACCTTGCCGCAGGCTTGTTACATGTGCCTTTTCCCGCCCTGTGTTTGCACATGTCTTATTGTCCGGTGTCAATAGTGTGAAGCGCATTTGCGCATTTTTGATCACACTCAGGATATTGTGCTGTTGCCATTGTTGCTGTAATGTATAAAGTCCGCGGAAAAACTCCGAAAAGTGGCCAGGCAACGGTTGACCGCAATCACTGCAACAACGTCCCTCACATTTTCATGTACACCTGGCACACGATGGCAAACACTACACAACACGCGAAACAATCAGCATCCCAAGCCCTGCTCTGTGGGTTTCCCCATTGAGGCCGCTGCTGGCCAAGAACAGCATACATTCTGCATGATGCGGCATTATAGCCATAGTTATATGTATAAGCCACACAAGTAACCAGCAAGGGTCAAAACCTCTCAACGGTTAACCGCAGCGTGATGGCCATCAGCCCACACTTCAAAAAGCCCTGACTTGAAAGTCCACATCAATGTGGATATCCACAGGCATCCTGCGCTCCCAAAGTTGACATGGTGCCATGCACTGCCAGTGTGCATCAACTCAAGAGTCTATGTCAAGCGTGATAGCCGCACAGCCTCACATGCGCTGAGGTCTTGCGCATACCAGCACATGAAGATGAGGGGCAACTGCAGCTGATGCTTCCATTATTGACAATCAGGGAACATGCCATAAGGTGGCATTCCAATTGCATTCGCCAACTGACCGATGGGGACAAACATTTCTGGGCGCACTCACGTGCACGGTGTCCCTGCAGTGTCTACAGCACTCGCTTGTGAACAGGGACCTGCCTTTGACAGGACAGTGAGTGATCAACGGCAAGCACGGCTAGTGCACAGCTGCGTGGCAATGTAGCGTATATGGTCCTGTGCACCCTAGGGGGGCTGCAACAGGGACCGCGGGAGGGCGTGGCTATTAGCATGGGCGCGCTTGGCCAGCTGAGGTCAGCAATACTCCAACAACGAGTCATAAAGCAAGACATCACTTGACAATTTGTTCAACCCGGCAGCATCGGCGCTCTTCCCACAGGTAAGAGCGCACGGTACGCTGCTTACAGCCCCTGCCCACCCAGGCGTCAACCGCACGCCGATCGGCACGAGTGCTGTGGGCTGCGCTGAGCAACAGCGCCTGCATCAGCACGCAAACCTGGATGCGGTCTGCAGAGTGGTCACAAGGGACAGGCAAGGGGTGGAGGGTCGGGCACGCACCATCACATGTGTCAGACAGGTCGAGCAAGTATGTGGAGCTGGCAGTTGGCAGACAGAGCTCAATGACAGCGATAGGATAAAGTATGCACAGGCACAGGCAGTCACTCTGCTGCGATGCAAGGCGTAAGCTGTGCAGCTGCTGGTGCTGCGCTTGCCCTCACCTGGAATGCAGCTGCCGTGCAGGTGCACTGCCTTTTTGACCATGCGCAGCACCACTTCAGTTCCACCCGTGCCGCGTTGCTCGACCTGGCATGACCTGCGTGACGAGACGGGGGTTAAGGGTTTAGGCGAGGGACAGGGGCACGAACATGTGACCTCAAAAGTCCCCTTATTCTGGGATCCGTCCCACCATTTACCGTGCAGGTGTTGAATGCAGTACGCCCTGCTGCTCCGGTTTCGTGCATCCTTTGCATGCCCCACAGCTTCGAGGTGACCCCTGGTGTGTGTTTGCATATCTACATAGGTATGCTGAGCTGCTGTTAACAGCTGCGTAGCTGCTCACCTTGACCAGACGCAGCTGTGAACACTGGGGAGATATGCTCCTTTCCTGCTCTCTGGCAGATACGCCAAGCCGAGCCACGGATTTGCCAAAGCCGAAGTGACTGCAGATTGGCAAGCCTGGATTTGCTGCAGCATGATCTGCAGCAGTGGCTCACCATGCGATGGCAGCGTCAGCATGTGGACGTCATGCACAGCGCACAGCGCACTGAACATGAACCCCAGGCTGTGGAAGCAGCAGCAGCAAGGAAAAGGCCAGATCTGGATCTAGATGTGGACATGAAGGCATCATTCAACTTCATGACACAGGTTCCTGGCAAATAAGCGAAGCACCCCTGCATTGGATGTGGGTGTGACTCCAGCAGTTCAGCTGCGCAACTCACCACCGCCGCAACATCAGCAAGTTGCTTTGCCCAAGCTCTGCCTTCACCTCGCCAGCATTGGCGCAACAGGGGACAGGGAAGACTGCAGTTTTCCTCCGGCCAGCAGAGCAGAACAGCTCGCAGTCACATGACGTCATACACCTCGAGGTGAATGAGCTCATGAAAGACAAAACGGAAAGGCTGTGCCCTTGTCCTTGCCATTCAAGGTCCCTATTCGTGCAAGTGCAGTGGGCTCAGCCCACCTGCAATATCAACCATGATGAGGCTCGCCACCGTCCGCCTGATGCGGCCCCAGCTGCTGTGTTGAATTCCAGCCTCCGGCTTACCCTGCTGCGAAACGCCCAGCAGACGCGCATGGCGATGGCCATACTGGTCAGTTTACAGTCAGCAAGGGGCTCCAAGCAACACAAGCGGCCCCCCGCTCAACCAATGGGTAAGTGACAGGTGGAGGCAGCGTGTGCCCTGACATGCGTGCTTCGAGTCAGACTGAAGGCCCCTGTCAAGCGCTGCCAGGGCAGGTGCGCAGCGCTTCCTTTGATGTGCTCATCAGACCTGACGTCCCGTACGGTACGGGCCTAGCGGGCCTGTATCCCGAGACAGGACACATTAGGTGCTGGATAAGTACTGCACACTCTGCACACCCTCCTATCCTCATCCAACAATTTCAAGCCACCCTCCAAGTAAAGGTTTTCCGCTCACCGTCAGAGCAGATGGAAAGCAACCATCAGCTTGTGTCATGATTGCATCAACGGTTGGGAATGGTATGCCCTCAAGCTCAGCATGCCCCATGTAGTCTGCGTGGTTGGCAGACAGGCACGCCATAGACAGCGGTTGGTCCGGAGTGCGTGGTATCAAGCGGCATAGGCATCGCAGGGTGGCGCTGAGAGGTCACTGTGCTGTTTGGGCAGACCAGGCTGGTAACGAAGGCCTTCGTTACCAGCCTAGGCTGGGAAGAGTGCCGGCAAGCTATGCTAGCTAGGCAGGCTGGATGGCTCGGCGGGCTGGCAAGCTCCAGTCAGCACGCAAGGCTGGGAAGGGTGCCAGCGAGCTAGGCAGGCTGGATGGCTCGGCAGGTTGGCAGCTCCAGTCAACGCGCTTATCCACTGATGCATCAGACATATGTCTGTGGGCCTAGATTCCCGAAGCACCAGTTCTGTCGGGGCCGGCACTTTACCCCGGTCCTCAGGGCTGTGGACCTCCACCCTACTTGATTTATTTTTTCAATTTCTTTTTGGTTTTTGAAAACAGCACCCTCTCGAGGGCTCTGTCCAGTTCCTTGAGGTTGTCACAAGCTTGTCAGTTGTGAACGGCAGGCATGGCGAGGCTGCGCAGGCACCCACCTGAGCTCAGTATAGCTGCCATGAAGCCCCACAGATGCTGGGTCCAGTTGGGGGCAGGAGGTGCCGCGGAGAAACTGGGCCTGGGGCTGCAGATGCGAACAAACATGGTGTGCATATGAGGTACAGCAGTGAACTGCACCTGGCTCTCCATTTCCCTGATATGACGCTGGAGATGGCGTGGCGATGTGGACGAGGGGCTGCTTTGGCTGCTGCTGCAGCTCATATGAGCTGCAGCATGCATTGGCCGTCACGCTCACGCTCACGTGCATGTCACTGGCACCTTCTTGGTCAGCCTACAAGAAGGGCCAAGGTCAGCAGGTGAACTCTTGTGATGTGCACCTTGCACACGCTGCCGGTTGTTTGCTGGATGAACAGTGCCAACTCATCAGGGTCGACAGAACGCACCAGACAGCCCGCAGCGTCAGCGCTGCACCTGGATGCGGTTGCTCTGCTGGACGGGCACTGTAGCCGAGGCGTTTGAGCAGGAACATGGCGTTGTGAAGCTCTGTGTTGCCTGTATGCAAGTGTCGGCACATGCAACACCTGTTGCGCTTAGAGCAATAATAAGGCTGCTTTGCAGCAGCACGTGCACTGAACAATGCATCGTGACAATACCCAAACTCGCACCGTGATGAGAGGATCAAGTAGGGGCAAAGCTCTAGTCACAAGGGTGGGGTGGACTTCACCGCCCGTCACCATGTGCCCCCCGAGATTCTTCCCTACTTGCAGGACCGAGAACGGCAGAAGCTCAAGCCAGATGCGCTACTGGTCAGCGGGGCGGCGACGACATGCAGGAGCAGCTGCCAGGTGCACATTGTGGAGCTCAAATGCTGCAGGGAAACCACGCCGGAGACACAGCTACAGCAAGCACAAGCACAGCACGGCCAGCTGAGGCAACTGCTCATAGATGCGGGCTACAGCCCTGACGACATTCACATAGTGCCCATCCTTATAGGAGTCTCAGGCACCATCTACCACATCCATACCCTGCAGGCCCTGCAGAAACTGGGAGTAGCCAGGACTAGGGCCAAGGATTGTGCACGCAAGCTGCACCTACAAGCCATCCGTTGCATGTACAGCATCGTGACTACTAGACATGCCTTGGCGCACAGCGCCAGCACTGAACAAGCTAACACCCCTCGCCCTCCCTAGCTGGCCTGGAACCAGCAGGGAGGGTCGGCAGCTTTTGAGTTGCCTCCCTCTCCCCCTCGGTAGGGAGTGGCGGCAGGCTTTCGCCTGAGCCCATTCCTTACCTTAACCCACGCCTTTGGGCGTAGTTCTTTCTTTCTTTCTTTCACAAGGGTGCTGCAATCGCGCGGCAAGTCGCGCGCTCACAGCTTCGATACTATGCAGATGGGACAAATTGCGCCCATGTGATGAAGGGACCAGGTGGGACCAGGTGGGGGTGACGAAAATTTCGCCCTGACTTACTGCACCCTTACGATATCGTTTTGCCGGCGGAAAATCCAGGCGCTTGTGGCCCGTGCGACCTGGCGAGCGCCCAGCCAACGAGGTACACGGAAGTCTAGGTCCACCATGCCATAGTGACCCTGCATCCAACGAAGAGCCCCACCCCAAGCCTTCGCGCACTGGAAGGGTTTCCTTAATCCACGCCTCAGAGCGCATCACCTGAACCTTTACCAAAGAGGCACTGGCCGCGCAACCGATTGGCTACCTCCCTCGGCCCCATGAGCCAACAAGGCTCAAGCCAAGGCCCTAGGTGGTGCCTGCTTCACAGACCACTACAGACACCATGCCACGCCTGCTGCAGCCTCATCCAATTACATCGCACAGGGACTTGTGGCTGGCAGTATGCTGGGAAGGTTGGTCTGAGAACATGACAGAACACGCCTTGTTGCCCATGCGTCTGACACACACAACCTGCCAGGAGACTCTGGCCCCCAACCGGATGAATCAGCAAAAAGAGCGATTGAGTACGTGTTGAGGACGAAAGGGCTTTGTTGAGGAACCACTTGAGTGAATCAGTTACCTTTGCCTGGCATGCAGCCCTCCGCAGTGAGGGCCGCTCACTTACTGCGATTACACCAGCGTGTGATTCGGTCGGTGCAATTGAACACCTTGATAGTGAACATTTTGAGAGAAAGTGGTACAGGCACAGGCACAGGCACTGCCAACATGAAACCAAAGGTCAAGTCACTTGACTCAAGTAAGTTCCACCTCTTCCACCTGTCAGGCCCATCTTCTCAATGCTGCTTCGGTCGAACACCCTGCACCTGCAGCTGCTGTGCAACCGCACAACTGAACTTGTTCATGGCGCGCCCCTATGATGCACGCACTCCAGTCCTACCACTGACTCAATACAGCCATCACTGACAAAACCACCTGGTCTCGGACTGGGCCTAGGCCCCGCTGGTGGCGGTGAGGCGGAGAGGTATCCTCCCGCTCACGCCAACATGAAACCCAGAAGGGGAGAACCTGAATGCTGGGGCATGCATGCATGCACCGCGCTTGCCTCAGCAAGCTATGCCTGAATGCCCAGGCAAAATACAGTTCTTCGTAGGTTATTCAACCAGCCGCACTCGCTCAGAATAATCAGGCCTCAGCTCAGAAGACCCAGGGCTGACAAGTACAGCCTGAAGCAGCCTGCTAACATACCAACCTGTACATCAGCCTGTGCACCGGCTTGTGAGTCCACCTATGATACATGATGGATCAGCCGTTGTGTTCATCCGTCCCAGTTAGTCGGTCACAGCGGTGCCGCAGTTGGCTGCATGCGGCCACTCAATCTGGTCCACACCCACTCGGCGGTCCGCCTTGAGCCGGACGCAAGCATTGGGGCTTGACGAGGCAGCGGCGCCGCTGACAGATACCAGGCCCTGCCTAGCGCCTTCCAGCTCAGCCTCAGTGCCCTGCGCCGTGAGGTGAACATCCCTGCGCAAGGAGGCGGCGCAGTGGGAGGCAAAGGTGGTGTGCCGCAGGGTATGGGCTGGAGAATGTTGCTGCGACCGATCATCAGACCTAACCGCCAATCTTTGTTGGGGTAGAGAGGCAGTCAATGAGGACCGATCCCAAGCTCAAGCCTAACCAGGCAGTCATCATGGGGTTTACAACATAAGCCCGTCAGTGCCGCACCTGAGCCCCTCAAGTATGATGCGCTCCGTCGCCCCAAGGCTCTCGTTCTCCGACCACTCCGTCACCCAGCTTGCAGTTGTGAAGCGCTCGTCCACACCCGCGCCTGCAACAGCCAGCCTGCACACGGGCGTCGACATGCCACAGCCAGGAAGCTGCCTGACGTCTATCTCCACTGAGGGGCTGGCTGTGTCGCCAGGGCCTTGAGGGCCATCCACAGCCAGCGTAAACCCTGACCCTGGGTTCACTTTCCGCTCCGGCCCTGTCACATCTCCAGACCGTGCGTCCAAGTCTGCCCCTGCTTCAGACCCTGCAGCTGCCCCTGCTCCTGTCCCTGCCCTGGGTGCAAGGCTTGCTTCAAAAGCCTGCGCTGCTGTGGACGTCTCCCAAGGGTGCGTCGCATTGCCCACCTGGCCCATGCAAGCATGGCAGGCACCAGCCAGCCCTCTCAAAGCACCGGCGGGAGCTTGCCCCGCACCAGGCATTGCCCCGTCATGCCCTGCACCTCTGTCCGCCGCCCCCGGCAATGTTGCCGCTGAGCAAGCCGAGCCTGGCGGAGTCTGTACTGCTTGTGCGTGTTGTTCTGCATATCCTTGCTGCACTGCCCCTCGTTGTCCTGCCTCAGCGCCTAGTGGCTGATGCGTCGCCCACAGGGTGTCCCCCGATCCTGGGCTGCGACCATCGCCGCTGTTGCTGCCGACGTCGCCGCACCCACTGCCTGCGCAGCTGCCCTTGCCGCCGCCGCTACCGCTGCTGCTACATCTGCCGTCTAAGCCACCAGCCGCAAGGCTCTCGGCCCCACACGGCCCACCACAGCCCGCTGCCCCATCCTGCAATCGTTCATTGCCATCCAGCTTGTTGACAGGTGCACAGGCCACTCCGCCTGCCCCACCAGCGGAGGACGTCCCCGTCAGTGCCCCTGCCACCCCTGACATTCCTGCCGTTGATGCTCCTGCCACCACATCCTCGCTCCTCTGCTTATTCAAGGCACGCTTACTCAAAGCACTCGACTCATTGTCAGCGCCTGCACTTGCGCAGCCAACATCACATCCGGCCGCTTCTGCCTCAGCAGCTACCTTACCCAATCCCACTGTAGCTCTGCCGCTAACACCGGATCCCAGCAGTTCGCACACGTGTGAGGAGCTACACCCGCCCGCCCCAGCGCACCCAACGTTATTGCTTTCCCTGCTGGGAGCAGCAACGCCCATGCTGCCTCCTCCCCCGCCACCACCCCCGCCGCAGTCGCTGGTGAAGGTTCCGGGCAGCTCCGCGATGCTGCTGCACGATACCTCGAACAGCGGGGCGCTACCGGGGTACAGCACGTGCCCCAAGTGTGGGGCCAGGTGTGAACGGCTCTGCGTCCGACTGGACCTGCGGCTGGTGCCGCTGCCCGCCGTGGCTGCCTCCCCTTCAGTTTCGTCCGATGGGTTGCGGCTCATGCTCTGAAGCAACTCCACCTGCGCAGGATGGGAGGTGCATGTTCATCGCACCAGGTACAGCGGGGATCATGTACAGTATAACAGGATCAGCGAGAGCACAATGAGGAAGGGACAGCAAAATCTGGTGCTACAAAAGGGAGATATTCACTAAAATAGTGAACACATTATCCCACGGACCCCATTCACCAGCCCTTTGCCCCTCAAGCAGCTCCACTACTAAGCTAGGGGTGCCAGTCCTACCTGCGCCAACGACAGGTCCAGGCTCTCGTTCTTCTCAATCATCACTACGCGGCTGCCGCCCCCTTCCCCGTCGCCTTCCACCACCAACAGCCGCCCCGACACCCGCTGCCTTGCACTGCCGCTGCCGCCGCCGCAGGCGCTGAGCAGGCTGCCGGGCGTGGCGGCATACCCGCCTTGCCCCGCAGCATCCCTAAGCCAGCCCGACATAAGGGCAGGTGACGGCTGCGGCGCGGGCACCTCCTCGGCCCCGGCTACCTCTGCCAATGCAGGACTGGGCCGGAGCGAGGCGCAGGTGTGGGAGGTGTGGAGCTCGTACCGTCGCCGCAGCTCCGCCATGAAGTGTGCATGGCGTACCCCCGGCGGTCGTGCCTCTCGGAACGCCGCCAGTGCCGCGTCCACAGACAGCCCGTACTGTTGCACCAGGTAGCTGGCCATGATGAAGCCGGTGCGGTTAAAGCCTAAACGGCAAAGGGGGGACGGAGGGGGGCACGGGGGGATATGCAGCCTGAAGGGGAAAGAGGACAGAGGGGAGAGGAGGGGAGATGCGCTTGCGGGGGCGACCGCACAGCAGCGGGTAAGCAAGCTTCCCTCGTCAGGCAGGTCTCTTAGGCTACGTGAAGGTGATTGCACAAGCTTGCCAGCTTGATTTTGGCCAGTTGCCCTGTGGCCTGGTTCAATTTGCCCGCATCAAGACAGCATGTGACCAGCATGACCCCTGTGCCCTTGTACAGGCAAGTGGTGCTCACCGTACGCGCAGTGTACAGCGATGAACTGATCCGGGCACTCAGCCCAGAACGCATTTGCAACCTAAGCAGAGGGCAGGGCGGTGCAGGGCAGGACTTGAAAGCAGGGCAGGGCTAGAGGCAGGGCTAGAAGCAGGGCTAGAGGCAGGGCTAGAAGCAGGAGCAGGAATGTGAACGGTTGGAACTGAATTCTGGGCAGCCAAGGCATGCTTGGTGAACGGGCTGCTACCCACCCCGTGCGTCCCCCGCTATCCCCTGCCTGCTGCACCTCGTTCACTATGCGGCGCCCTGTTCACCATACTGTGCTGCAATACTTGGTGTTTTAAGCACCAAACAGCACGAATTGCCAAAAAGTCTCTCTGCAGAGCGCCTGATCGCCTGCTCAATAACCTCTGCAGTACGCCTGCTCGCCTGCTCGATCACCCCTGCAGAGCACCTGCGTCAACCACCTGCTGCACCGCATTCAAGAGCTGGGGGACAGCAGCTCCCCACCTTCTCCCCAGCAGCCAAAGCAACACCCACCTTCTGCAACTCGCTCAAAAAATTGCGAGGCAGCAGGTCCTTTCCTTACCCCCCGGCTTGCCAGCAGCCGAAACAACACCCACCTTCTGAACCTCATTCACAAAGCTGCAAGGAGGCAGCTCCTTGGCCACCAGCTGGATGTGGGTGTAGCGTACCGCGGGTGGGATGTCGTCCGTGTAAAGGCAGTCATGCTGTCGCGGTGGCAAATTGTAGGCAGGGCGTGGAGCAGGTGTAAGTGCTGGGAATCTGACCACCATATTGACAGATGCTGATTTGATTCCCCCCCGTTTGATTGACAGTATTGGTGGTGCATGGCCGCTGGCAGGTGTTTGTGCATGGCTGTCAGCGGTTTGCCATCAGTGCATGGCTGTGAAGCTGCAGGTCACACATGTCTAAGCCTCACGTTGGACAGGTCCAGGATGAGCCCCACACGCCGCCCAAGCGCCTGCTGCTCTTCCAGCAGCTGCGGTACGGTGAGAGGGTACACGGGAGGCTCTGGCAGCGTCCAGTTCTCCAGGATTTGGCGCGACAGGGGGGTCTTGCATGGCACAAAGCGGGTGGGATGTATTGGTGTTCCAACTGCAGCAAAATCCCCCCACTTGACGAGCTTGCGTAGCACGCTGGGCAGTTCCGGAGGCAGCTGTGTCAACGCTTCATTTAATATGCTCGGCTCGGTTTTGGCATCTCTGAGTGACGCCTGGTCCAAAGGCGTAGGTGACACGCCAAATTCAGCGCTGAACGCCATGTTATCGGCGTGGAGCACGTCCAGCGCTGCCGCATGCTCCACGCAGTGAAACCCAGGAGTAACCGTGTGAATCACCCACACCTGCTGGAAACTCGCTGGCGCACCACGTTGTTTGCGCCTGGCCTTTTGCAGAGCAGTGTTTACGAACAGCGTTAGCGATGGCGCATCACGCAAGACAGCTTGCTAGCGCACTACTGTTGCGTGTTCCGCACTTGGGCGCAGCTTCGCAGCCTGCAGCATTTGCATCAGTGTCATTCCCTGCAGCACTCACCAGGACACTGTACAATGGCGCTACGCGATTGCAAGAGCACAGGCAAGGGTGGCCTATTGTGTGTGGCTGCCTGCGCATGCGCATGCTACCTCGCGCATCCGTGCCATCGATCCCAGCGTTGCGCACTTCTGACACTGGCTCGGGCTTCTTGTGCGATCTTTGTTGCACAGCAACGATGCCCGCTGTGGCAACAGCACAGCCTCCTCATGGCCACTGCTGGGCGCCATCGCCAGCGCAGCAGCGGCTGCGGGACTGACGTCAGCATCCGCAGATGCCCCCGTCGCGCCGCCTGCCGTGCCGGTGCGCTGGGCTTGTCATGCCAATGGCAGCAAGATCCCGATGACAGCCACAGCCCAGCTTACATCCTGCTGTCTCTGGCACACCATGGTCGGGTCATGCAAGGCCCATGCAGTGGCATAGACCCTCACACAGACTTGTTATCACTGCATGCACATTTGCAGAACTCCAGCTCGTCTGACGCGGACTATGTGCGGCCAGCAGCCAAGGGCCTGCCAAAGGAAATCACGCTGTATCAGTACGAGGTCTGCCCCTTCTGCTGCAAGGTCAAGGCAGCACTGGACTTCTACAAGGTGGGTGAACGCTGTGTTAATCCTGTGGCAACCGTTCATGCCTGATTGTTTTTGCTGTTCTCAGCTGTGGCCAACCAGATGCCGACACCCAGCACCCCGCAGTGCTTGCACCTCATCACACTTCGCTCGCCACTTGCGTGGTACAAAGCCAACTGCCTTCTTTTGACATATGCATTTGATTGCACGACGCGTGTGACCCTGCAGATTCCCTACAAGGTCATCGAGGTCAACCCTTTGACCAAGACCGAGCTCAAGTGGTCCTCGTACAAGAAGGTCCCTGTCGTGCAGCTGGACGAGGAGGTGCTCACAGGCAGCAGCGCCATCATGTCACGGGTGGCGGCAGAGGCAGAGGCCAGCAGCAGCGGCAGCGGCGGGTCGCAAGCAGCCAGGTAGGCACGCTCTGCGCCATAGCCGTTATGCAGGCGGGGTTAGATAGACGCGGTGACATGAAAAACTGCGGGCTATTCACATGACCGGGTTTTGCGCCCATGGCAGCCTTGAAGCTGATCCAGGGCACACAGTGCTGAGGCACTGTAAGCCCTTGAAGCAAGAAAGTTGTTGTCTAGCGGGTTTTTCCTTCAGGCCTTATCAGTAAGTTGTTATTCAGGGTACACTACTCAGTTGTGCACGACCTGTTCTTGATGGTGTGACGTCCGATTGCAGGCAAGATGCCAAGTCTGCATCGGCTGCACTGGCCTCAAGGGAGGAGGAGACCAGGTGGCGCAAGTGGGTCGACGACTGGTTTGTCAAGCTGCTGACAGCCAACATCTACCGCAGCTGGGAGTGAGTGCAACAGGGATGGGGCAAAGGCTTTGCAGATGTCGTAGTGGTGCAGGGCATGAAGGGATTAAGGCAGCTGCTGCCAGCTGCCATCCACCGCAGCTGGGTGTCAGTGGAACAAGCATGAGGGAAAGGCTGTGGAAAGGCAGCTGCGGCAAACTCAGGAACTTACATATGCTTGCCCCTTGCATTTATTTTTCTGAGCCCTGCACCCCTTCTCTCTGTGTGTCCTGGCAGCGAGGCGTGGGGCACGTTCCGCTACATCACGGAGCAGACGAATTGGAGCTGGGGCACGCGCGAGGTTGCGCGCATGTCGGGCGCAGTGCTCATGTGGCAGGTGCGGTGGATTGCAGCTCATTCAGGGGTGCAAAATGGAGGGGGCAGCTACGGGCGTGGTTTTGGTCCTGCTGCGGGGGAAGTGCAGTGCTCCCATCATGTGTGTTATTGACTCCTTTGACAAGTACTTGGTACAAGTCACCTGGAAGGTGCAGTGCTTTGTGCATGCATTCGTGAGGTTGCGGTTGGTGTAGTAGCAGGTGTGATTGTCACGCCTTTCGATCGCACTCCGTTCCTCATGAACCACTGCACTGCCTTCTGCTCACTGCCTGTGCGGCTGAGAGCTGCAGGTTGGCAAGCGCATGCCCAAGAAGTACAACATTCAGGGTGACCTGCGGGAGGAGCTGTACAAGTAAGGGGGGCGGAGTGGCATGGAGTTGCGCTTCCGGCATCAGGGGTCACTCACGCAGCCTCTGTAAATGCTGGCTGCTTCTTCACTTGTGAAATGCACCCAAATAACACATCGCTGACCTGCCCCTGCGTCCCCTCCCCTCCTGCTTTCAGGGCATGCAACGAGTTTGTGGACGCCGTTGGCCCCAACCGCCCCTTCATGGGCGGCGCACAGCCCAACCTGGCTGACCTGGCGGTGTTTGGCGTACTACAGGCGGTGCGCAACACCCCGACGTTCAACGATGCGATGGCCAACTCACGAATCGGGGCGTGGTTCGGCCGCGTCGAGGCTGTGATTGGCGCAGGCTCCAGGGTCAGCACAGGGGGCAGTGCCTGGAGCCTGGCGCCCAAGGCGAAGTGAGGGGCATGGGGCTGTGATGGTCCTTGGGACATGGCGAGGGTGGGTCATGGCGAGGGTGTATGCAGGCATGCACACCAGGCCCAGCACACTGGGGTCTGCGCTTGGAGCCTGGCGACTAGAGCGAAGTGAGGGACTTGCGGCTGTGTCTGCTGGATGGACTTGCATGACCAGGAGCTCACTGGGAGCAGGAGGGGACTAACTGCCTTCCTTGGTCCCTTGCATGAGGAGCGGAGTGGGGGTGGGAGTGTGGGGCTGCGCTGCTTCCAAGACAAGGCGCAGTGGGTGTGTAAGGCGCATAGGTGCAGGGTCACACCTGCCCAACGGCAGTCATGTGCTGCATACAGCGCTGTTTCTTAGTTTGAATTTGCCCCACGAAGGTGTAACCTTTTCCTTGCCATCCTTTCCTTTCCTTTGTCCACGAGCACAGTGACGCTGGTAGGGAGTGTGAGCAGTGCTATTATGCTGCGCGCTGTGCTCAGGTGCAGTCAGGGTGATGCTGCTGACTTGCCTTTTGGTCTAAGGATCTGTGTTGTCTCCCAAGCAGGGGGATGGCCCCATGTTCTGACGTCCTTTCACGCTTCAAGCTCGGCTCAGGGCAGGTGGCGAGCGCTGTGGTGTTACAACAAGTGTCGCTAGCAACCTTGCTACCATTGGTGTCCTGCGTGCTGTACAGTGTCATACGCTGTTTGTCACACCCATTGTCAGGTGTCAGCAGTGCCGACTCGCTCTGTCCCTTGCATTCTCTGGTGGTGGGAATGTTGAATGATGAGTGACCCTTGTTTCATACTGCCTGTCTTCCACGCATATCGCAATGTGAGAAGGCGGGCATCATGCGCGGGGCATGCGATGTTGGGTCAACCAGTTGTGTTTAGTTTGAAACTTGAAATCCCCACACCGCCAGCCAGTGTGCCAATCTCTCCAGGAGCTCCTCGACGCAGCGTCACCTCCAGGCTTGCCAGCGCAACGGCCTCGTGCGAACAGCTGCTCCTGCCAGAGCCAAGCAGAGGACAATTCAAACTTGTGCACCCACCAGCAGCTCTTAAGCCCGCGCCCGCGTGAGCAGCATGTCTGGACGGCGCAACTCACGTGGTGAGCGCCAGGCAAAACTCCAGCCCAGCTCGTGTCACTGCTGGCGCACGAGCTGGTTGCATGAGGTTGAGCGCCAAACTCGGGCGCTACGTCTGAAATTGCATGCTGAACGTCCATGCAGACGGCATGGAAGATTCGCCGATGCCCACGTCCGCAAGGCGCACGCGCAGCCGAGGTGCGCTAACCGTGCGCATGGTGCCTGGCTCGCAACACCAACATCAACCAAGGATAGCCTTGGCGCGCAGCAGCACATGCAGGTGTTGGTCAGCAATTCTGCGCGCACGCTTCGGTGTGCAGGTGCAGCGTCGCCCTCTGGCGCGCAGTCGCCCAGCAGTGCGCCGTTGTCGGAGAACCACAGTGGCGCCCAGACAGGGACCAGCCCAAGTGAGTGACAAGCACTGTACCATGCCAGTAGTATTGCATGGCTGGGCCAAGGTTGTATGGCAAGTGCTGTTGTGGCGGCGGCCAACCTGACAGCTGGAGCCAGAGTGATGCAACAACAGCTGTACGCCAGCATGCAACAGCTCCCTCCCTTGCAGGTGTCACACAGACATTGGTCATGAACGCCTTGAAGGTGCCAGCATTAAGCCTCTCTCTGCAAGGCCAGCATGGCCACAGTCCAGAAGCTGTGGCGCCGCTTGCGTAACCATGCCCTTTCATCCCCCCGCACACCTTGCGCCCCCATCCCCAACCCTCCACTCTCGTCGCCCCAGGCATCGGACAGCCCCGTCAGCGCACCCTGCAGCCCATCACTGAGCTGTCGCCTAGTCAGCAGCGGCCCACTGCCAGCGACGCCAGCGCCTCTCAGAACCCCTCCATGGTCTCGGAGCAGCGCCAGCAGCAGCAGCAGGCAGTCTCCCAGCCAGGCTCTCTGCCCATGCGCAGCCCCAGCGCAGGCTACCCCCGAGGTGCGTGTACGATGTAGGGGATAGGACACGGAGAGAGGGGGGCTGAACTGGGGTTGGGAGCCAGTCGCGTGGGAGGGCAGGGGGGTGGGGGGTAATGTGTGGAAAAGGCTTCGACGGGACAAGAAAGGTGCCATGCGGAGCTCAGGAAGGAGCGAAGGATAGGAGGCTCGACACAGGTCAGGATGCTGGGCTGCACAAGGGGCTGCTGGCTCAGCTGGTGGAAGAAGAGGACCGATAACTTAGGAAAAAGGGGGGCTGAAAGGGAGGGAGAAGCCGCGAGTAGGGCAGCGATTTGCAGATGAGAAGCTGTGGGGGCTTTTGTTCGCCAGGTAGGGAGGTGACAAGCCCAGGCTCCTACCCCTGCGCCCTGTACACTGAGCCAGGCCATGCACCTGGTCCGCCTGACCCCATCCCTGGCCCACACAATGCATGCATCCGCGCTTCTGCCCCACACTTCTGCCCCACACTTCTGCCCCACAGGCCTGAGGAGCCCCAACGCGCGCGACTCTCAGCAGCGCGTTCCCCAGACTCCCGGCACTGCACACAGGCACGTGCGCCCTGACCTGGCGGCCGCCCCTCAGCGCCCCATGGTCACCGTCAGTGAGGTGGACATCCCAGAGGTAGGTGTGGGGCAAGGTGTGAGGCGTGGGTTAGGAAATTGGCACATGCGCTTTCACTGCCTTGGCACTATACATGGTGCTTGCACAGAGGTGGACAAGTTAACACGCCTTCGTCTAGCCATGCTTGGTTGTCACACAGAGCGACAGCACCACACCCAAACCTTTGCTAGTATTCTGCGTGCTGCGCAGTTGGCTTTGTTCTCACAATCAGGCAGATGACCCCACTAGCACTCCACCTTGCTCACCTGGGCACATGACCTCATTCTCACAACCCAAGCCATCCTCTTGAATCAACCCTTCCCTCAGATTGAGACGGGTGACGCTACCGCCACTGCCCCCGGCTCCACCACCGTCATCTGGGGCACCACCATCAACGCCGAGGTGCTGCGCACCAAGGTGGACCACTTCCTGTGGAACTTCAAGGACCCTCAGAGCGGCCAGGACAAGTACACGCAGCTCATTGCAAAGGTAAGGGGCCTGCATCAATCTAACGTAAGCTATGTTGGAGCGTCCCTCGTGTGTAGCAGGCTTGAGCTCCCTGTATTGCAGCGTGAGTGTTGCAATGAGATCAGCTGCGCAGCGGAATCCTGCAGCGCTCATGCATAGTGACAGTTTGGGTAGCAAGTGCTGTTTGGTGCAGGCATCATACCAGCACAGGAGCCTGCAGTGTCTGGGCAAGGCTGACTGTGCTGCTTGCAGAATGTCTTTGCTCTTGACAGCCTCAACCCCGCCACGCTG
>JAWZTI010000225.1:29945-41022 GCA_039880955.1 Chlamydomonas urium | reverse complement strand
TGCCCCAGCGCCTGCCCCCTTCCATTTCTTGTCCCCTCCCACACCCACATGCAGGCAGCGCTGCGTCTGGTCCAGCTTGCCCTGAACGATGTTGCTGTAGAAGCACTCTGCTATGATGAAGTCCTCCAGCTCTCGCACAGTCGGCACATCCAGCTGCTGCATCAGCTCCTCGTATGATATGCTCTGCATCAAAGGGAAGGAAGTCACAGCAACAACGGGGCATCTCAAAGTGTGCCCACAAGGCATCAAGGGGGGAAGGGGAGGGGAGTGGCTGACGGTGTACCCAGCTGCTGCAGGGCTACCGAGGAAAGGAAATGATAGCAGCAGCTTGCTCGGCGCAACAAGTAGCAGCAACCAAGTGGTGCCATGATGAAGGGCTGGGCGCGGTGAGTATCCAGGCGGCTGCTGGGCCCCAGGAAACATGAATCCCAAGCCATTGCAGTGCAAAGAGGAATGTCAGGGTCGCTTTCAAAAGCGCATCTGCAGAGCTGGTGTCAGGGGATCCTAAGGATTAGGTCTGGGCTGCCCTATGTGCTCTATGACCAGTACATCACGCCGAACGGAAGGGACTGTGCGATGCAAGCAGGCGTTGAACTTTGTGAGGGAGAGCCTTGTAGCAACTGGCCCTGCTACCAGCAGCCTAGCTAGTGAAGGTTCGGTGGTGACATCTGCAGTGCATCGGGAAGCAGGCTGGCAGCTGACCGCAGAATCAAGCCACACAATGAGCCTCTGTCCAAAAGCCACACACACCCTATGTTTGCTGACACTAAAAACCCACTTTGCTGTTTTCGCCCTGACAGCCCCCTGCTGGCCAATGTCACATGCTGAAACGCACTATGCACTCTGCACCTGCACAGCCCGCGCACCTTGCTCTTGCTGGCCAGCTGCACGACCGTCAGCTGCTTAATCTTCAACACCTGCTGCGGAGTAAGCTGCGGAAGCTGCGATGCATGCTCTGTGCATGGGGCGTGGGGGGAAAGTAGCACGCAGCAGCGATTCTGTTGGTCGCATGTGTAGGAAGGGCTGGCTGACCCATGTAACATGGGCTTGTTGCCTGTCGGGCTTTGTTGGGTCTCACCCTTGCACTCAGCCCATGTGCCGAAGGCGAACAGCTCCAGCAGCAGCGCGTACTGTGCGAGCTCACCCTTGGCGATCTGCAGGTATTGCAGGCCAGCCGCATATGCATTCAGCAGGCGCGCACTGGGGTTCTGCCTCGCTGACAAGCACTGGCAGCAGATCGCACCGAAGGCGCACCTCCGCAACACTGGGCACATCCAACAGCTCTCCGAAGGAGAAGATGCCAGGCTCCGCTATTGCCTTGGCAATCAGGTCAGCCAGCCCTCGGCCTCTTGCGCCCTTGGCAAGCAGTAGGAACTGCTGGATTTTGGCGTCCTCACCTGCGACTACGGCCATTTTGTGGTCAGCTCTGTACAGCGAGAGCAGGCGAACCATGGCCAGTTCACACCGCCCACGCTTTCCTTTCGTGGGGGCCAGTGCGTGTTTACCATCGCTGCAAACCAGGGCTCGTGCGTGACGTACGTATTGCTGGGTGGAAATCGGCCATGTCGATGGCAACGCTAGGATCGCGCACCTCGGCTCAGACACTGGGCCGGCCATGCGCGTCAGCCTCCAGGTGCACTTGGGAGCCGATGCCGTCAGCCCGCGGTCACCCCAGAGGCAGTAGCAGAGCCGCAGCCACCTGCACCTGATCACACGCCAGCCACAGCGGCGCCCTTGCCTCATCTCAACGCTGCCAGCACCCATGGGGCCCATGCATGGTGCCCGCGCGCAGGGTACGATGCGGCAGGGTGGCTGCACCGCGCGTCGTGTGCTCTCTCGCTGAGCAGGCGCCTGGGAAGACCGTCATTGTGAAGAACACGGGCTCTGGCGAGTCCATGCCCTTCCCCTGGTCGGAGAAGGACCCTTATAGGCTGCCCGTCAGCATCGACCGAGTGCAGCAGCTGCTGCTAGCCTCGGGTGTGTAGGGCTGGGTAGACCAGGCACACACTCACGTCGCACACAATTGCGATCGCATGCTGCGCCATTCAGACTGCAGCGGAGTGGCCGTGGCGCATGCGCGGCGACGTCACAACCAAACGCCAGCGAAAGGGCCAGCACATGTTTGCACAGCACTCAGCTCATGCCACACACCCGCATGGCATGATATCAGCTGGCTGTGATAACACTGGCAGTTTGATGGCATCAGGGCTTTGGTGTTGGCCATGTTGCGGAAGGAGTGCACGCAGGCATGCTTGCAGCCTATCCATCCAGCCAAGGTTTGTACGCCTCGCTGCCAGCCTGTGTCCCTGTCCGCTGCTCACCATTGCTGCCCCCCCTCCCTTCTTGCATGTAGGCTGGGAGAAGCCTTGGGTGGAGCAGATCATCGACCGTGTGATGAAGGGCATGCTGCGCACGACAGAGGAGCGCGCCAAGGCAGTGGTGGGTACATGGGGCGCTGTGCACGGCTGGAGATGTGCTCCGCAGGTCATGCCTCAGGCTGAACATTATCCAAAGGAGAGGAGTGGGGAGGATGCGCGCAGGATACATCCAGTGGTCATGGTGAATTTCCATGTTGACGACCATGGGGAAACAATTGAAGCCGAGTTTCTGGTTGGCAGTGGCATGTAGCGGGATGGCGCGTGGCAGCAGTGGCTGTAGTGGGGGATGATAGGTACCCCGCTAGGCAAGATCAGCCCTGAGTGCTGGGCATTTCATCCAAGCCTGGCTCTTGCTGCTTCACCTTGCTATGACGGCGTGGGATCTTGTACATGTGTTCCGGCGCGTGGGTGTGGTACAAAGCCAGCACGATGCGGTTTGCGGGTTGAGCTTCACGGCGTCAGGGGGAAGGGCAGTGTATTTACAGGCAGCTGCTGGAGCGCTGAAGGGGACTTGTAGTACACTCTCAGAAGCATATGTGTCGCAGAGGGGTGGTCCTGAGGCTCAAGCCAATGCGGCGTGCGGCAAGGCATCCCACCTCCATCCCTCAGCTCCCACATCCCTTGCACACCTTGCACACAAGTGTCATTTCAAATAAATGTTGTTGCACGGAACCGTTGTCACGCGCAACTGTTGTTGCACGCGACTGTTGTCATGCATGTGTTGTCATGCGCAGATCGACTACCTGGTCAGCCTGGGCCTGAAGTCCGATGAGGTGTGCAACATGGCGTCCATCAGCGTGGTGCTGCTGGGCCTGAACCCTGACACACGACTGAAGCCCGTGGTCGCCTACCTCAAGCAGCGGGGCGTACCAGGTGGGAACAAGATTGGCGGGTGCAGCGTCTTAGGCGTGAAGTACTTGCTCTGCTTTATGGAAGCCTCCACTGGTGGAGGCGGTCTCGGGCCAGGGAGGGGAGTGGCTGAGTGGTGTCGTCAGTTTGATGGTGGGGGGGCTGCACAAGCGGGAGACTGCAGCCGAAGGAGATTGTGCAGCGAGTGGTGCAAGGCAATAAGCCAGGTGCAGGAAGGGCTGGGCTGTGTTGGCTTCCTGCTGCCCCGCATGCTGGGTCTTATCCTTGACCCTCCTCACTCCCGCAGATGACGCCATCCCCGACCTCCTGTTGAAACACCCACGCATCTTCGAGTATGTTGTTGCTGACGGCCAGCCCTACCTGACAAAGCTCAAGGCACGCATCCAGGTGCGGAGTATGAGGAGGAGCCGGGTGGGAAGGCAAGGGAGGAAACACGGGGCAGGTCGGAACATTCTGCTAGCAGGGTTTTAGGCATGCATCCAGGAGCAAAGGTTGGGGGCGCGGGCAGAAGGGGGCCGGATACAGGGACAGCACACTCAGCACCGGGCGAAGGATGATGGGACCGGATAGGGCAGAACGAGTGGGCTTTCGTTTTTTTGCGCGCAGCTGCGGCAAACCTAGGTGCTTGCTCCAGCTTAGCTTAGGGGGCCACTTGGGAAGGCAACTTGGATAATGGCAAACTGCTATTGGCAATACATCCTGTTTGGGTGTTGTGGGATTGTGCCTTCCACTATTGGCATGCCGTACAGAGTAACAACAACTTGCGAGCTGTTTTGCAGCACCTTGCGTCCTCTTTGCCTGACCACACGTGCCGGCCTTGCTTTCTGTGCCCCCTGTCCACTGCAGGTGGATGTGGTCCCTGCCATGGGCAAGGACGGCAAGTCTGCGGCAGCAGTCAACTACTTTCGGGAAGGTGCAAGCTTCTTGGAATCACCTGTCGCACCGTCTGGCCCGCTCAACCTGCCTGCGCCTTGAGTGGCGCTCAGCTGCGTTGCACAGAGCAACACACATGCTCGACCAGGCTGCTTTGCGACACGAAGGCCATGAGTGTTTGACTGTCACAGCCTTTCAAGTTCATCCGCCTCAGGGTGGGGTACGGTAGTGCCCATGCTGCAGCGCTGTAGGAGCGCATTGGAGCAGCAGCACAGGCCCGTTGATGGCACGGTCAGCCAGCGTTATGGAGGTGCCCTGTTACTAAGACGCGCTAATCGCAGCCGCATTCTGTAGCATCTTTTAAGACGCTTGGAGTGCCCTTCCTGTCTCATAATGTAACCAAGAGTGTGTTTTCAACACCAGCCACCTCATGTTGAGAGGGAGGGGTTGTCGACAATAACTTACTGTCGTGCTTGGTAGATACCTCATCCTGCACTGCATGCGACAGTATGCCTCCAGGCTGCATCTTTTCAAGGGCGCAGCTGTTCAGAAAATCGCTATCGCTTGGTAAGTCTGTGCTACCTGCATGCAGAACAACAAAGGTGTGCACAAAGCTGGTTAGCTGACCATTGTAAGCACATGCTGGGCACCACCTGCAGCTTGCTGAGTAGTGCGCATGCAAAGGCTGCTGGTCTGCATGGATGTCACCAGAACCACCAAGAGTCCCCCAAGCTTGAACCCTCCCAAGCTTGTTACAGGCAAAGCGCACTTGCCTGTGAATGGAGAGAATCAACTGCAACCGCCCCCCTTTGGTGATGTATGTCCGCTGCGCAGCTCATACGGCCAGAACGCGCAGTATTGCAGCGTCGACAGCATCGACAACGACTTTGGATGTGTACTTGAGTGGCCTGTGGGCAACGTCCATCCCGACCGCACCAGCGCTATTGTAAAGCGGTGCAAGCAGCACAAGCAGCTACGCGCTGAGAGCACTACAATGGCTGTCGGAGGCAATGCTCGCCTTCTCGGGTTCGGTGTCCGTGTGACACTGTGAGTTCCCACTCCGCACCCCACAGGCAGACGTGAGGCAGGTCTGTTGTGGAGAACACAGTTGCTAAGGCACGCGCTGAAAAAGACGCTGGCGCAGGCCGAGCTTGGCACGTGCATGAACCCGCAAAGAGCAGCAGTAGCACAAGGAGGTGCACCAGCAGCGGACACACCAGAGCGGCGTGCCGGCCGACACCGCATTTAAGTGCGCTGCAGATTGGCCAGCTCTGTTGCGGCACAGGGCCAATAGCACGGCAGCGTGCTCCACAATGGACGACATCGAATCCGCAACACCCGAGAGCAACAGGGCGGGGCAGCAGCAGCAGGGATGTGCGCAACGTTTATTGCAGACATGCGCACAATTCGGGAGTCGCTTCAAGGTAAGCGGGGGCCGCGCATGCGGGCAGACGGGTAGTTTTGCCGTCGGCAGAACATCTTGCAAAGCCATGCGCGTCACAGAAGGTTGTCGAGACGAGCAACATGTCGCGAATTCGCTGCTCACAGCGCTGTCTTGCCTGTTGGCCAACCCACCCTAAACCATGCATGCAGGCCTACTGTTCCATCATTGTCGCATCGCCCATGCTTCTGATAGCGCCACTAGCGTTGCTGGGCCTGCTCATTGGCCTCGGCATGTGGGCGTTGGAAGTGTTTGCAGATAATGCCCGTGATGAGCTGCTCAACAAGTCGCAGCAGATGGCAACAGGCTCGGCCTATGCCCTGGAGTCGCTCATGACACAGCTGTGCCAGCCAGTGTACACCATGGCGACCCTGCTCCAATTAACGATGTCTTGGGCCACCTTTGAGCCATACTTTGCAACCATAGCAGCGACGCTCTACGATGCTGCGCCGGGCGACTACATGAAAAACATTGTTGTGCGCCCCAACGCCGGCTTCGCACTAGGTGGGCATGATGGGCTTGAACCTGCGCATCAATCAATGCACATTGGAACCCATAGATCAATTCAGGGCGCTTAGTCCGTACATCTGGGCAGCTGTGGTAACATTGCACATGCCTGCATCTGACCTGGCTCATCAAAAATGCAAGGTCTTGGTGCTGGTGACAAGCATTCGCTTCATCAACATGTGCTTGCTTTGACAAGCCTACTAACCCCAGCTAACCTAATCATGCTGAGCTCCTGAGGTGGCCCAAGGCGGCCCGCTGGCTGTCTAGCAGTTAGACAGATTCACAGTTTTGTACCCACAATCGCAAAGGAGAATATGGTCATATGGTAGCCCCACCCCAAGCCATCGCGCCACTGGGAGGGTTTCCTGAATCCACGCCTCAGGGCGTATCGCCTTGACCTTAACCTTTAGACCGATTCACCTGCGCATGTAGACCAGGTGCAGCTTTGCCTGTACACATAGTCCATTCCCTGCCCTGCCCCGCCTGGTCGACCACACACCTGCATGGCGCTTTGTCATTCATATAAACCGGCAGATGACTTTCTCAACCCGCGCCAGCCCTGCCCCACCCCAACAGGGGTCTACCCTTCAAACGCCACAACCTACGCAAAGGCAGACTTGCTGCAGGACCCCCAATACCGACAAGTCATCCTAACAATGATACGCAGCGGCAAGGCGAGTTTCGAGGGCGGCCGACATGCGCTAGTAGTGTGTTTTACAGTTCCGGGGGGCACCGCGAGCTCGCATAGGACACCTGCCCAAAACGGGCAGGATTTCCTGGTGCCAACATCCAAACGGGCTCAGGGTGTGGCCTCTTGAAATGGAAACTGAACGCAAACATCAACTTGAACAGCCAAACCACAGCCCTGGGCACTCATATGAAGCTGCCTCCCAAGGCGCAATGAAAAGGTTCAAGCTGAAGGTAGGGGTTGTACGCTCTGAGCCGTGGGTCCAGGTAACCCAGGATGGCTTGGGGGCTGGCTTGGGGGCGATGGCTTGGGGCGCAACGATAAAAAAGGCAGACCAGGAACGCTCCTTGAAAATTGCACCGAGGTTGCCTTCAGCCGCTTTCCGTGTTGGTGATATGAGATATACTGATCAGTATCTCCTATCATGACCACTTTGGGCAGGGGTGCTGTGCGCCCTGCCCCTCAGGACTTGAAACTACCCGTACCCCTAGTTCTACTACTGCCCTTTCTGCCCTGAGGCACAATTTTCATGAACTTGCATGCAGAGCCCCACTCCTGCAGCCTGCAGCCTGCAGCCTTCCTGGCTCATCTCCGCGCTCCACAAGCCACCGCGTCCAATTGACCCACCCTCCTCTCCCCCCGCCCCTGCCCTCCTCGCGCTTGGCGATTGCTGTGCAGCTCTCCGTAGACGTTGACGCCGCCAGCGTGACTGCTCAAGGCGTCTCGGTGCGTTGCGGCAGCTTTCCGGGTGCACCCTTGCAACCGCTAGCTAGAGCATTCAGGGTAACCAGAGTTTGGCGCGGCACAAACTACACAACCGAGCAATTGCTAGTTGCTTGTCTGCCGACTTGCAGCGTCGCATTGTCGGCCATTGCAGGCAGTTGCAGGCCGGCACTGTGCAATGATGCGGTGATAATTCACATGCTTACTCCACCCCTACTGGTGGCAAACAATCCATGCAGTTCTTACGCATCCGCATGCCCGTCTTTATTTCCAACGTCGCCGCCAATGAGACGTTTGGCCTTCCACCCATCGACGGCTGCCCAGTGGAGATCTGCTACCACAACGCTACAAGCGCCAAGTTCTGGGGTAAGTCAACAGGGAGGACAGTGCCAGCTCTTCAGCAGCAACCAGTATATCGATCTGCAGGGTATTTCAGTGACCCTCCTTTTCCAGCTAGAGTCTTTCGCAAGAAGGCTGACTCAGCAAAGTGCAGTCGTTGCTCGAGTAGGCAAGCCATTTTGTCCGTGGTGCGCTCGCGTACTCGCGCCCGTTAAAGGGCAGAAAGAAAGAAAGAAAGAAAGAAAGATATGCCTTGAGGCGTGGATTAAGGAAACCTTCCCGAGCTTAAAGGGCACAATGCCCCCCAACTTGTAAACGACAAGTCAAGTGCACCATGACACGGACCCACTGATTGGTGCATGACTGGCAGCGTGCCGCGAATGCCACCGCGTTGAATCACGATGCCTTTCCCATTGCGCGTATGCAGGCATGGTTTCGGCTGGCATCAGCATGTCCTCGTTCGTCGACCTGTCCAACCCTTACTTGGAGTCACTGACACGAAGCCAGTACCTAGTGAAGCTCACAAAGACCAACGACAACGTCAGTATTCCCGACTACACCATATCAAGAACATCGACAGAGCCAGGCAGCAATGCCGTTCATGCCGAGCTCAACATCCCTGGCGGTGTGGTGAGTTGAAGCTTGAGTTTAAATTTGCGGGACAGAGGCGGATGAACTTTCGTTCTTCCCGGCAAAAACAAGCGGCAGCTGAGAGGGTGATTGTATCAGTGTCTTTCACAGGCCGTGGGACGCCAGGATGGTGCCAAAACATCCTATTCAAAGTGGTAAAGACGTTGCAGTAAATGAGCCCTGAGCCTAAAACCTGCAGTCAATGAGTTACAATCGTTTGCCTTTACAAAGGAGTGTAAGCACTGAACTCAAACCATGCCAAGGTAGAACCTGAAAGACACCTGCCGGGTACGACAGATTCGAGTTAACAGCACTTCATACTTTGCCTGCCCGCTACAGTGGGTGCTGAGCATCGAGCCCGAGTCAGGCTGGGACGTTGTCTGGCAGGGACCCGCCGTCATAGCAGTCGTGGTCATCTCTGTCTTCCTGTCGCTGCTCCTCCTCATGCTCCTCATCTCTAGGTAGGGTCAGGGTTAACTTGAGGTTTAGCTCAGCTCAGGGTTCAGCCAGCCATCAGCAAGGGTTCAACAGACCCTGAGCGGCCTCCCGTACTTGCCCAATGGTTTCGCCTGGACGTAAGCGCGCTCTGTGTTCCGGAGCTCCCGCTTACAGGTCCTGCCTCTGCACCGCAAAGATGTCCACCGTTATAGAGCCTTCGTCCCTGAGTGCTGAGCCAACGCACCTTGTCACTATGTTGCTGCCACCCATACCAAATCGAGGCGTGAAGATGAGCTGCTACTGAGAGCCCCTCACCCATGAGATGCTAATGAAAAGGTTATGCAACACTCACAGCCACCCCTCCCCGCTAATGGCCTGCACCCTGCTACCACTCTACCTTCAGGCGTGAGAATGAGATGCTGCTTAGGGCCCTCGTTCCACAGAGTGTGATCCAGAAGGTCCAGGCGGAGGAGGGCTACGTTGCCCACCTCAAGAGCAGCAGCAGCATGCGGGTCGCTGACACTGGCACGCCTGCCGAAAAGATACTGGCGCTCGTGAGCTGCCTGCTGGATGGCGGCACCCCCACCACGAAGGACTTGGTGCAGATCAGGCACGCGCTTATGGAGGTAAGCACTGAGGGGAGGGGNGGGGGGGGGGAGGCAGTAGCTGCCGGCAGCAGGGCACGGGGTTCAGGGTGGTCAGGGTAGCAACGGAAGTGTCAGAAACCAGAAAGTAGCCGGTGCAGATCAGGCACGCGAAGAGCAGGACCAGAGCCTGGAATGCATAGGTTTGCTTCTGCAGCACATGCAACAACATGCAGGTCTTCCAAAGTCTTGCTGGCCAACCCAGCCACACCACACTTTCTTTTCCACACTTAGGGTGCGAACCTGTTCAAGCCTATGGACCTTGAAGAGCAGATGGCTGCAACGTTGGACGTGAGTGTGGGGATTTGGGCAGTGGGAGCGAGAAGCAGTGGCAGTGCACTGGAAGCGCTAAGAGAGATTGTTGGGCTCAAAATGGAAGGATGTCTGCGGATGGGGAGTGGCAGGCTTGGACTGCAAGGCTGGGTACTGATGCAGGCTAGCACTGTCAGGGGCCTACGGGTCAGGGCTTCCAGCACTGGTGCATGCCAGCTGGTCTTGCAACAGCCCTTGCAGTCCTTGCAGCAGCAGCGCAACAACCCCGCAACATCCCACGCAATACCCACGCAACATCCATGCCATGCCTGGTTCCGCCCCACAGTCCGACGTCCAGCAAGCGCTGATCAAGACGCTGGGCGGCATACAAGGGAGGGGGAACGAAGACTCCCCCTACGAGGATCGGGCCCGGCTCATGATGATGGGGGAGTTCGGTGGCGCCACATCTCAGCGCGGCATGGGCGACAGCAGCTGCCCCTCCTGCAACGACTTCTCCACCGTCAGGGGAGGGCTGCAGGCGATCCTGACCAGCTTCCAAATGGACGCCACCTCTGATGGTGAGTGTCAGGGCTATGTGTATTTCAACAAACACTTGCACTGGCAATAGGCAAGTGTGGCGAACAGTGTTTGCTGCTTGTGGCTGCCCCCCGCCCCTGCCTGCCCTAACAGCCAGCTTCTACAGACCCTCGCTGCATCACTGCTATGGCAGCAAGCCCCTGCCGCGAGTCTGAGCGTGAACTGTGTTGCATGTTTAGGCCTCCTCCCTTCAAGTTAACTTGAACGTTGCTCCGCCACAGCCGGCTCCTCTTGACATTCATTGAGTCCCGCATCAAGCCCCTGTCACCTGTGTGAGCACGAGTTGTGTACGCTATGACGCTACCCCTTCGCTTGCTCCCCCACAGCCGCCTCTTTGCGCCCCTCGTCAACCGCCATTACCCTGAAGCCTGACAACATGGCCTGCCTAGACAACAGCAGCCTGTCCTCCCGCGACCAGATGTTCATGACAGCGCCGCAGGGCAGCGGGTGCGGCACCCCCACTGCAGCTGCAAACGATGGCCTCGGAAGGGCAGCCTCTGAACTGGGCTGGACGGCTGGGGGGCTGGCCCCAAAGAGTACCAGCTGCACGGAGATCACGCTCAAGGTGCCACGAGTCGCCCTGCTTGAGGAGGTGAGCCGGGCAGTAGTGTGTTTTACAGTCCTGGGGGGCACCGCTGAGGGGTGGGTGGTCAGGGCGAGCAAGGGTGGTCAGGGCAAAGGAGGGTGGTCAGGGCAA
>JAWZTI010000225.1:0-20819 GCA_039880955.1 Chlamydomonas urium | reverse complement strand
CCTTTTCGATGTTGGTACCAGGAAATCCTGCCCGTTTTTGGGCAGGGGTCCTATGCGCCCTAGCGGTGCCCCCCAGGACTGTAAAACACACTACTACTACTACTACTACTACTACTACTACTACTAGCGGTCAAAAGTCGCTGCCGCCGCTGTTTCGGGCAGTCCAGCAGCGCCTCTCGCACCGCCACTTGGCAGCACCGGCTCTCGCCGCCCATTTCCGGCTCGGTCGAAATGCTGCCGCTCCGTCAGGCTGCACTCTCGATGTCGAGGCGCGTGCCTTTGCTGGTCGCGCCTCAGAGCACCGCTGCGCGGCATTGTATGGTGCACGGATCGCAGGTGAGGGCCGTGCCGAATGCTGCAGCTTGCCGTGACGCGAGCAGCCCATGCCTGACCCTTGCATGCCCCTGCAGCCGCAGCAGCCGAGCCATGGGTTCAGCAAGCGCCCCATGCTGGTTCGGCGCACCCTCATGCGGGTGGTACCTGATGACGCCAGCGACCCGCTCACCAGCAGGACAGAGGCAGAGGCAGCGCAGGCGCAGCCCGAGGACCTGCAGGACCCTGTCGCCGCTGACCAGCTGCAGGGGCCAGGCGACGTCGGGCCATCAGCGGGGCCTGAGGAAGGCACAGTGGTTTTCTGTGGCAGGGGCTACATCAGGATTGAGCAGTCGCTGGGGATGGTGGACCAGGTGGCACTCAAGGAGGTCACTTTCATACCAACTGCACGTTCTGAAGATGAACAAGGTGACATCTTTGCTAACATCGTGGATGCCTGCGAGCTGAGTAACGAGCTGAGTGCGCTGCTTGGGAGGATTAAGGAGGTGTCGCAGGCGGCGCTGGCGTACGAGGACGACGGCGACGATGATGCATTGGAAGCGTCGCTGCTGCACCTGCTGCTGATGCTGGTTGAGGCGAGCGACCGGTGCCAGGCATTGACCAGCTGCTTGGACAACATCCACTCTTTCACATCGAGAGATGCATTGCTACCAATACAGGAGCACAAGCCAGTCAGCCCTGCAGAGGTGGCGCGTGCCATGGTCAACGAGCTGGCATCCATGGCATGTGCGGCGGCAGAGGTCAACAACGAGCTGGAGGAGTTTAGGCAAGGCGTGGTGAATGACGTTGCTTCACTCAGGCGCAACCTGCATTAGTACACTCTAGGGCCGCAGTGGGAGCAGTGCTTTGGTTGTCAGTGCAGGCAGTGCAGGCAGCATGTACAGTCGCCAGCTATCATTTAAGACGGCATCATGGCCTTAGGGTCCACCGGAGGCTGTTGCAGCTTGCAAATGCAGCTGTGAAGCTGCTGTTACAACTGCCACAGGCATACGTCATGCTACTCAAGTGGGCCAGAAGGTGTGTTCACGGCAGCAGCTTGCAGTCGTTTGACCTTTCTTTTAGAGCGACTGGCCGTCTTGGGTTTGGCATAAACCATTGCCAAAGTCAATTGTCAAGTCCACACCAGCAGCTCAACGCCCCAGGCACACCGCGCTCCTGCTTGGGTGGTGCACACAGCTTGGTCGAGCCAGGCAATATTCCTCCTGCGATGCTCCTGCGCATGCGCACGACCGCCGTCTCGGTCGCAACGCGCGGCAGCCCGCACAGCCGCGTGCTTGCTTCGGTGCTTCAGCCACCACCGGTGAGGAAGAGCAGCGCATCGGCGCAGCAGCGGCAGCTGCGCTTCTTCAAAGGCACTTGCCCCTTAGCCTCTCATGCCTGCTGCCCGCCGCGCAGGCCGTGTGCCAAGCTCCCATGCGCCAAGCTCCCATGCGCGGCCGCACCGCAGCTGTCACAGGGGCACTGCGTGACGAGGCGCTGAGTGCATGCCATGCTGCTGATGCACAGCTGGACAATGTCGAAACCTTGCTGGCCCAGCACAGGAGTCGCCAGCGCAGCCCTGACAGCGGCATGGTGGAAACCTATCGAGGGGCGCTGCAGGCGCTGGAGCAGTCCTACAGCCTGCTGCAGGGCACCATGATGTGCAACAAGGAGCTGCTGGCTGGGTCCCTGGAGTGCGACGATGAGCCTCGAAGTGTGAAGGATGAGCTGGCACAGGCGGTGGAAGCTGTTGACTACAACCTAAAGAAGATGGACCGTACCAAGAAGCGGCTGGTTGGCGCGATAGAGAGCCTGCAGAGCGTGGTCAGCCAGTCGCACACCGACGGCTGCGATTGCAACAGCGCTGGTGGCGATGGCATGAACGGCGTCAGGCAGGGCAGCAGGGCAGTCGCGGAGGCGTAGATGAAGGCGCAGGAGTGAGGATGCCAAGTGCGCTGATGAGTCAATGAACAGGTGCTCCGCAGTTAGAGTGAAGCGTGATGGCACCTGCTCAGTATTTAGGTCCTACGAGTTTTATTTGACGCAAAGCCGCATGACATGCATCCTACTGAAGTTTACACTGCTTGTGGCGGTTGGCTGCCTACCCTGTGAATGAATTGCAGGTTGCGTCAGTTTTGATGCCCAAATCCCAGTTGCTTAGTCAATTGCCTCAGTTGCACCAGCCTCGCCACAAATAACTCAGCTTGTGACCATTCGACCATAGCAAGATGCTGATTGGGGCTGCCGCACCGCATCAGCGGCTGTCGTCCCAGGCAGGCGTGCGAGCCAGCGCCATTCATTCCGCTCGCCCCTGCGCCGCGTCCGCACGTCCTGCGCAGTGCCGGCCCGTGCGGATTACCGCCAGGGCGATGCCGGAGGGCCGAGAGGGCTTAGCTGCAGACATCACGCACATCCGCCAGCTGCTGCTCGATGCCTATTCCTGCACCCTCCATGCAGGCGCGTCACATCTGCCACTCGCCACTACGCCCCGTACCATCGTTGCGCTGCAGACCTGGCTGCTGTGCTGCCATGCATGTCCTGCGCAGTTGAGCAGCAGAGGCCGGACCTGTGCCTTGAGCCTCTGAAGCGGCTGGATGTTGTGCATGGCCTGCTGGTTTCTGCACGCATCAAGCTGGAAGATCTGGACGATGGCAGCGAGGAGCTGGGGGAGCTGCGCCTTTTTCGAGAAGACTGCAGGTGAGCATGTGTGCTTGGACGGAGGCGGGTGCGAGAGGTATGAAAGGGTGGCTTGTGAGACAAGGTTGCAGGGAGGTGGTGATGATGATGGTGGTGATGATGGTGGTCATGACACAGGGCCAGAGGCACCCTTGGTAAACAGGGGAGGCGATATGAGCACCGAGTCCCAATTGGCAAATTGGCAATTTGTAAACTGGGGACAGGCATGCTGATAAATATTCACAACTTATGCGCCCTCGCGGTGCCCTAAACAACTGTAAAACACACCAACTGGTAAGTCCCTCTGCCAAGGTTGCGTGTTGATGAACCATGGGATCAATGCACCGTCATCCAGCACCCATCTCCACTATTCCCGCGTCCCTGTTGCTCGCCAGTGCACACGTAACTTGTCGTGCTCTCCTGCTGCAGGCGGATGCTTGAGACGGTGCAGCGCGAGTTTGTAGCCACGGAGCTGGTAAGGCAGTTGGCGATTGGCATGATCTACGCGCAGCACGACATCGCCGAGCGCTACCGTACCAGCACTGGCGGTGCCTGCGACAGCGCTGAGGCAGGCCCAGCTGGCACCAGCCCAGGCGTGGAGGGAGCAGAGGGCGGTGTCAGCGGCACCGTTCAGGGCTCCCCAGCTGCTGCTCACGCTGATGAAGGGCTTTTTGTGTTCATGGCTGGCAATGCTGCGGCGGGCAGTCAGGCTGGGCCGTTGAGGGAGCCCGAGCGGGGCGTCAGCGAGCGGCAGGACGAGAACGCTGCATGTCCACATGCTCCACTGAATGCAGAGGAGCACCGGCGGTAGGGTGTGGGGGCAGGCTTGCCTGCGGACCATTCCCTTCCTTAACTCACGCCCAAGGGCGTAGTTCTTTCTTTCTTTCTTTCAGAGGAGCTGCGGGTGTTATGGGCTGGCAACGGCGCTCAGACACAGAAGCATGAAGCTGGTGGGCAGCTGGCGGAGGGTGCCACATGGGCAGAGCAGCGAGGAGAGGGTAGGCAGCAGTAGAGACTGCACCTAGGGGGTTCAAGGTGGTTGCAGCAGATGTTGTGCGTGCTTGCTGCGGGCTGCGGGAGTAATCTCTGCTGCTGTCTCAGCCTGAGCCTGTCGGGCAGTGGTTGCAGCCGCTTTGGTTGCAAGGACCAGGTTGCAAGGTGTAATGGGAGCAGCCCTTGTCAGCTTTCTTGCAAAAGGAGGCATCACAGCCTCAGGGTTTGCAGTGCAGGGAAATACAGCTCCAGTCCAACGGTGGAACGTCAATTGTCAATGGCCCAAAAGATGATGTCGTGCAGCGCTCCACCCGACCCCTCGCTTGTACTTGAAACTGGCTGCAAAAAGGCCTGCATGCCCATGAAAGCCCATCTCCACGCTTGCACCACGGTGCCCACTGCATCAGCAGCTTGTATAAAGAGGGGTTGTCTCAAGTTGCCGTGTGTCAACCTATGTATGAAAGTAACTGGGCTCACCACTACCCCAATCCCATCCCCAGCTCGCTTTAACGGAGACATTGTGGCTAAGCATCCTGAACTTGCAGTGCGCCCTCGCCCTCGCCAGGCATGCTCAGGGTACTCAACTTGGGCTCTCCCTTAGCCGCGGCCGCCCACGTGCCCTGTGCAGCATCTGCGGACGCCATGCCCACCACCTCCTTGTGCCTCCCGTCCACCAGCAGGGTCACCGCGTCTTTGTCTCCGGAGACCTCTGCTGCTGCCCAAGCAACAGCAACCTCCGCAACACCATCCGCTGCAGAAGTGTCACCGGCCTTGCTGTCAGCCTCCTGCGCCTGCTGCCCTGCTGCCCGTACATCATCTGCATCCTGAGACTGCTCCTGCTGCGCACCCTCCACTGCGTCAGGCAGCTGCTCCAATGACCTGGATGTTGCCAGCTCGCCGGGCTCAGCCGTTGAAGCCCACCGCCCTTCATCCTCTTGCCCCGTACCTCTTCGTTCCACCGCCTGCCCTCCCTCTCCCATCAGCACCTGCACTGTCGTCGCGCCGTCCCCTCCCTCAGCCTGCACCTCGCCCGTTGGCGCTTCTACTTTCCCTGCCTCAGCCTTGGTCTCAGCCTCGGCCTCAGCCCCGCCATTTGTCACATGACTACTCTCTGGCTCCGGCTCTACAACGGCCTTTTCCTGCGCAGACTGCTTGGATGGCCGCTCATCGCTCCCTGCTTCAACCAGCTGCTGTAGTGCCGCGTGACGCTGCTGGTACCGCTGCGTGTCCACATGTTGCGCCCCAAGCATCGCAGCACAGCCCTGCGACGCCTTCTGCCACAGACCCAGCGCCTCCTGCCTGCGGCCCGGCAGCTGCTCCAGAGCCTCAGCGAGGCCCGCCATCCACCGCAGCACGTCAGGGTCCGCTGCCGCCACGTCGCCGTACAGCTCCTCGCCGACTCCCACCGCTTCCTGAAACAGCCGCGCCGCCTCCTCCCACTGCTGCAGCGCCAGCAGGCACTTGGCCAGCGCTGCTGCTGCGGCCGCAATGTTATTGAGGGCCTCGTCGGGGCTGACACTGCGAGCGCCCTGCTGCATGCGCGCGACGTCTAGGGCCTCCCTCAGCAGCGGCAGCGCCTCTTCATACGCGTCCTGGTCCGTCAGCATGGTGATCAGGCCCTTGCGCGACTTGGCGGTCGCAGGGTGCACGGGACCCAGAGCCTCCCTGCGCGTCAGGGCAACAGATGGTGACAGACAGTTCAGCACCAGTCAATGCCAGGCAGAGCCAGTGTGGCGGATAAACGTGCTAACCGACAGCATAGTAGTGCATTCTGTGCGCCCAACCATGCCTGACCATCCCCCAAGGGCTATGCAGCGTCTTGGCCACCTGTCCAGCCCGCATCCACCACTCACTGTCGCTGCTTGAGGCTCTGGCTGAGCAGCAGCACGCTCTTTTTGTGCTCGCCCATCTGCGCCAAGCAGTGTGCCAGGCTGTCGGCACACTGCAGCGTGTCTGCATGCCTGCATCCAAACTCGGGGGACTGCGTCAGCTCATCCACCAGCTGTCGCAGGAGACGCTCAGCCTCGGCGTACCTCCCCAGCCGCTGCGCAACACGTAATGTAGCGCAGTGTGTCATGGTCAGGCAGAAGCTGGAAGATTGTTGCCACATCCTGTCTGCACTGCTTGCTCAGCAACGCCATTTGCTAAACAGGGCTGGCTCGTGTGACAGGCACCCTCCCTGCATCACACTTGCACAACCACCACGTACCAATAGACACTGTGCAAAGGCCTGCTGCAAGGCCAGGGTATCAGAGTGGCTGGGCCCAAGCGCTGTGGTTCGGCCCTGAACCGCCCCTTGCAGCAGCGGCAGCGCATCATCTGCACACAAGAAAAGACGTTGCGCATGGAAGTGAGAACAACGCACCAACATAGCTGTGGCTAATCAGCAATGGCACTGCATGCTTCATGGACACGTCAAGACAAACAACAGACGGATCCTGTTCTGAGACGTGGGTCAACTGCCACACAAGCGCGATCAACAAGGCAGTGTTGCTCAGCCGCCAGCCCCTTGCCTGCGCGGCCAGCCTTGAAAAGGCAGATGCCTAGGTGTGCCGAAGCGGCAATCACTTGGCTTGACTCGGGCCCATGACCCGCCTCCTCTTCTGCCCTTAGGATGCGGGTAAACAATGGCACAGCACTGTCGTACATCTGCTGCGTCATGAGGCAGGTCGCCATCTGGTGGACGGCTGCAAGAGTGTCAACGTGGGACATGCCGAGCCCCTTCTCGCGAACTTGCACCAGTCTGCAAGCAGCCACAGGCAACCAGGGTGATCAAGGGTCAGGTTTCAAGTCCTGTGCAGAGTCACATGTACACCTTCAGTCATGCACCATCTATAACACTTACCCTGGCACAACCCTGCCTATGCATGGCTCGCTGAACCCATCCATACCTTTGCCAGAGCTCTTCCCTGCAGCCCCCTCCCTTGCCTGTGTAGCAGCGCAATCGCCTTGTCGCCATCCTTCATGCGCATGTGGCATGCTGCAAGCTTTTCCAAGTACAGCGCAACGCCGAGGCTGCCCTCCGGCGTGTCCTCAGCCTTGGCTGCTGCAATTCTCAGCGCAAGCTTATATGTCTTCAGCGCTTCCTCGCACTCCCCAGCATCAGCCAGCTCATCCGCCTCCTCTAGGAGTTTCTGCAAACGCAGGTGCATGCTCGGGTTGAAGAGAAAGCTAGGTCATGCCATAGGTTGACATCATCAGAGCCCACATGCGTAGTGCTACAGCGCTGCATGAAGCATGAAGCCTGTTGGAGCTGTGTGTTGCCCCCACGCACCCGCTGGTCCTTGTGCAGGGGCAGGTCACGTGCAAAGAAGTGGCTGTGGGCCGAGAGGTCCAGGGTCAGGGCGTTCTTGGCACTGGGGTTTGACCTGTCAATGGCTGCACCCTCTGTCACCACAGGGTCGCTGGGCACCAGCTGGGCATTCTGGTGCACGGTCTGTGCATGCATGCCAGGCAACCATGTCAGCACTACCGCGTTCTGCAGGCGAGGGCTCGTGGCTGCGTCGAAGACTTCACCCGACACCCAGCGCGCACCGCGTGGCTGGTCGCACATCCCATGGTGGTGCTGCCCAGGTGGTGTTGCTCTTCGACGGTCACAACTACGACGTGCTGTTGCCTGCGCGAGCTGCCACCTCGTTGTATACTACAGCACTTATGTGGTTCTGGCCAGCCAAGTGACGCGAGGTAGTGCAACCACAAGTACTGATAATCATGTGCGAGACCGTTGTGCTGAACTTGAGGGGTGGAGCCATAGTCATTCACAAGAGTATGCCTGATTGAGCCTAGTCTCGTCTTCATGAGAAGTCTGCCATTAGTTTTGCCTCGAAACACTAGTCACCCAAGGCAAAATACAGCAAGGTGTTTGTTCAATATCCGGCTAGCCACTGCTTCCGTGGTGCTCTGCAGAGACCAGATCTTTTTATGGTCCCACGAGCAAGCTCAACTTTGCAACAACCCCCACACCAGCCGAAAGACGCTTGCTGAGCCGCCTGAGTTGTGCATTAGCAGTGCCACCACCGGCATCATCGTTCTTCTCTTGGCAGCGGCGACTCAGGCACTGCAGGAAGGCGGCTAGGGCGCAGCCAGGCGCCCTCCTTGCGTCCCTTGCTTGCTGAGCGCCAGCTCCAACCTGCCGCAGCACCATGGGCAAGGCGAAGCCAGGTGCGGCACAGCAATTTCGGACTGCTAGCGCAGTGTTCCCTGCGGGCGCGCTCCCTGACACAGACGCCCATGCACCTTCGGCTCTGCCCCGCAGCCAAGCATACCGCCTCCGAAATCAAGGCGAAGATTGCGGCCGCCACCACAAACAAGGGTGGCGGTGCTGCGGGCCTAGAAGACCGCAAGGGCGGCAAGGCAGGGCACGCCAAGTTCCAGTGAGTGTGAAGGGCAGCAGCCAGCAACAGACCCATTGCAACATGTGTTGCATGCATCTCATGGTTGCCGAGTGTGTTGATGCTTTCCTGCAGGTGCCACATCTGCAAGACGACGGCGCCGTCCATTAAGTCCATGCAGGACCACCACGAGGCCCGGCACCCTGGCATGCCTTGGGAGCCTGAGAAGTGCACTGACGTGCACGAGGCCTTTGGCGGCACCACTCAGGGTGTTGCAGTTCGAGGCTCCACCAAGAAGTAGTGGACTCGGCATCTAGGCTGCGGCTGTAATGCTGCACAGGGCAGCCGCAGCAATGCAGTTTGAAGCACACACTCGATGACCTGCAGCTGGCACTAGGGGTACGAAGCAAGGCTGCGCCACCGGGGCGCTGGCTCTATGCTGTTGACTGTTAACCCAAGCTGCCCTTCGGCATTTTGAGATTCGTGCACGATGTAGGCTTTTCTCAGCAGCTGCGCCCCAGCTGCAACTGTCATAGCATGGCGCGAGCAGGCACCTGTCACCACCCGCCGTCACACATCGCTGTCCTTGGACGGCACCTCTGCATCGCATTTGCATCCGCACACGTTCGTTTGTGTTTTTTGCCTGACACGATGACGACCTGAACGTGCGCAGAGTTTGGCTTTCAGCAGACGACTTATCAACCTTGTTGCCTGACCCGCAGCACGTTGTCATAACATTTGTGTTGCACAACATTGTTATCATAACAATGTCATGTTCTTGAGGCTGACTGAGGCTGTGTCATGCACATGCTGGGTGGCTATGGCAAGCTGGGCACAGTGGGCATAGCACTGCCGCTACGATTGCCCTGAATTGAATGCTGCTGTTCAGCAGGTGAACATTGTGGCTCGCGCATACTGGTTACCCATACAGTGCAAGCAATGCTCGTACAGCCTGCTCGCCGATTCACAGATAGCACCTTCAACCGTAGCAGGCTGATAATCAGGTCATCTTTATTCATAACTCAAGTCCTTGAAGCACAAGTGTGGACGTCATGCAGCGGCAAAGTTGGCCCCGTCGTGTACCCCGTTAGCTTGGTAATCATGCGGCAGCAGGTTCTGCGCCTCCTGCGCTGCGCGGGTGAGAGTTCAATGCGCCTTGGGTGCAGAGTCGACTGCATGTAGCACGGCAGCGGAAAGCAACGGGGAGCTTCTGCGCGATGGACCAGCGCGAGCACTGATGCCTCTGAAGCAGCATTCGCAGCCCAGGCAGCGCCATCTGCGCCTTGATGTCCAACCTCATCAAGCGCAGCAGTGGTTCACCCAGCTGATGCATGCGGGATCCGGAAATGCTGCAGCGACTGAATGGCTGTGTGCAACCTGTTGGACGATGCGCAGGCGCAGCGGCCGCTGCTGGCCAGGCCTCGCAAGGCAGCAGGGCGCTCGCGGAGTTCGGGCTCCTGAGGAACGGGCTGTTGAGCGCACGCTCTCTGACCAGCGCTTCCAGGTAGCAGGATGCTCAACGATGTGCTGCAGCTGGTTGCAGAGCCCCAGGATCAAGGCACTTACCAGCGCAACAGGACCCTGCCCAGCGCGTGCAGCACTGACCCGATGCTGCATACCGGCTCTATTTGCAGGTCCTACCCTCTGCAGGCTGCGCCATGCAGCATCGCGCTTGCGATCGTGAGTTAACTGAAGCGAGGACTATGGGAAGCAGCAGGATGAGCAGCAGCAGCGGCGTGTACGATGGATTTCAGGCGCGCATCTGTCGGCATGGGCATGGTGCTCACGCACAGCGTGCATGCATGCACAATTGTTCGTGTAGGCCCTGCAGCGCGCTGGTATCTCCACCTCGGTCGGGACCCACATGGCCGTGGCCGTGGACGGCGACCTCGCAGGCGTGTCCGGCGAGATCGACCGCATCTTATCCAGCGACGATGTCTCAGCCAAGGAGGTGTCAGATGCTGCCGTGGCGCTGGCCTACCTGCAGGCCAAGGCTGACCGCAGGTACATCGAGGAGGGGAGCATGCAGGGAGCAGCGTGGCAGCATGTCACACGCGCCATACTCCATACAGGCAGGCCACCATGCTTGCCTGACGACACATGCCCCGCTTTTTGCAGGCTGTGGGGCAAGGTGTTTGAGCGCGCAGCTGCGGTCAAGGCGTCTTTCGATGCCGCCAGCCTGACCTCCTTCCTGTGGGCAGCGACTACTGCCGGCGTGGAGCACTTCAAGACGGTGCGTGTTGATGCATGCACAATGTGCGATGTACCTTGGCGGGGTTGCTGATGCACAACATGGGGGGCAGCGGGGGGGCAGGGCTGGCGCAGCCATGGGTGGCAGCTGGGTTTCTGCATGAAGCTGCTCAAGCATGTAAGCTGCCCTGCCCCTAGAAATTTTATCTTGAATTATGTTTGGCTGCAGATTGCGGAGCTGGCAGGCCCTGCCTCTGGTCTGCTGGCCAGCCTGAGCCCTGCTCAGGTGTCAGTGGTTGTGGAGGCTCTGGGCAAGGCTGGCTTCAAGGACTCGGAGCTGTTCGACAAGATTGGGGCGCAGGTGAGGGGTGGCGTGAGGCGCGGGCAGCTGGGGGCGGGGGGGAATGGCGGGCCGTCTTGTGGATGCATGGAGGGTAACGAGGTGACTGGGCTGCTTAGGCAGGCATTTGCGCGAAAATTGAGCTCTGAGTGCGAGTTGTGAGCGGTGTGTCCGCAAGTGGCGCTAAAGCTGGGCTGCACATCTACATGGCCATGCGCCCGCATCAACGTGGCTCAACATGCGTGTCCGGGCAAGTCATGGCCAAGATGTCGTAGGTGACCCTTGATTCTCTTGCTTGTCTCCACTTGGCGCGCATGCTCTCCGACCAGGTTGTGTCCAACCTGACCAAGTTCAAGCCTGCTGACCTGGCACGCCTGCTGTGGGGCTTTGCCGCCGCTCACTACGACGACGGCGCTGTGACCAAGGCTGTGTCCAAGGCCCTGGCGGAGAAGGCAGGGGAGCTGGCGCCCAAGGAGGCTGTGCAGGTGAGGGGGGTTTGTGGCAAGGAATGGGCCAGGGGTGACGGTGAGGTACTCGGACGTCGGACATATGGGTCAGGTTAGTGTGGTGTCAGGCTACGGCACGGGAATCGGCACGGGTGGGGGCTGGTGGGGTGGGCGAGCGGCACAACAGGTTGGGGGACATGCATGGCCGAGCTGGGCATGGATTCTGTCTGCCTGTGCCAAACGTCTAGCGTTCATTGTGCCACTTGATACCCATGCACCAGCCCCGCTTGCCAGCCCTCTCCATGTTGGTATCCACTCACCTTTGCACTGGCAAGCCTGCTTTGGACTGGTCCCAAGTCCATACCTCCCTCCCCTGCCCTGCTCCACCTTCCGCCCTCCAGGTTGTATGGGCTCTTGCCCGCCTGCGCCGCACTGACAAGCCCACCCTGGACGCCCTGGTCAAGGCGACCAAGGGCAAGCTGGGGGCGCTGGAGAGCCCTGTGGACGCAGCTGCCCTGGCCTGGTCACTGGGCTTCCTGAGTAAGTGCAGGAGAGAGGTAGATGGACTAGGGGGCGGGGGTATGGATGAGATGGCCTGCTAGGCAAGGACGGGTGCAGGTGACTGGTGTTTGGGGTCAGAGTGGCAACTCCTGCCAACCGCCTGGAGTTGTCCTTTGACTCCGCCGCCAAGATCTGGAGGGACGAGCTGAGAACACAGCAGCAGAACCAGCTACTGTCTGCTGATGTCTGTCTCCCTGGCGCTTGCCCACTCCATCCCCTTGTGCTGCAGACTACAAGGCTGATGCCGAGACCTCCAAGGGTCTGGCTGCGGCTCTCAAGGCGGGCGCCGCCGAGCTGAGCGTGTCGCACGCCATCGACGCTGCCTGGGGCCTATCGGTGCTGGGCGGCGACAAGGACGCGGTCGCTGCTCTGCTGGGTGTGGGGGCGGCGGCGGTACAGAAGGACCCCGCGAGTGTGGACGTGTACGCGGTTGGTGCGATGTACAACGCGGCCGTCATCACCGGCGCGAAGCTGCCTGAGCAGGTGTGCGCTCAGCATATCTCAAGCTGGGAGGGGTGGTGCTGAGAGGGATGGCACCAGGCGTTCAGTCTTGAACGGACGCCTCAGGCTTCTATGTACGCGTTTTTGGCGGGGGCATGTTGGAAGGGTTCACCTGCTGCCTGGCAATAGTTGCGTGCATCATGATCCTGCACTCTTGGCCATGGCTGCCCATTGCCTGCCACCTCCACGCTGTTGCTGATGCCCCTCTTGTCTTTGGTTCCCATCCGCTCCTCCCCCCAGGTGCAGGCGTTCGCCGCCAAGATGTACAATCTGGGCGGCGAGAGCATGCTGCTGAAGCGCAGCAGCGCGGGCGCAGCGTTCAAGGACGACCTTGCAGCGGCTGTTGCGCGCGCCTTTGGTGCCAGGTCAGGACATATGGGGGGGCCCAGGGCGGAGGGGAGGGAGGGGAGGGAGGGGAGGGGGCAGCAGCAGGACGAAGAGGGTGGCTTGCAACGCAGCAGGATCAAGGTGCCGGGTTTGAGATGCAGCTGTTGGCTTGGTTTTGACAGCTTCTGGGTCTATGGGACACTGCTTGGTAGGGCAGGATGGAGGGATTAGCTTGCGCACCCCGCTTGATGCACCGACAAGGCACCACCTGAGACGCAATGTGCAACAGGCAATGACTGGCGCATGCGCATGCAAGGTGCCATGCCACGCCCCTGCTAGTACACATGCCCATGCCTCAGCATCTGTACCGCCCTACGCCTCATGGTCCTCTTAGGTACCGGCCTGAGATTACCAAGGCCGCGGCCTCGTACGCCACCACCACCCCCGAGGGCCTGTACCTTGACATTGCGCTGACGCATGACGGCGTGAAGCTGGCGGTGGAGCCTGTCAACCCCCACTACACCTCGGCGACGCACCCCAGCGTGGTGAGTGTGTGCGGGGGGTGGGATATGGTGCAGGGAGGGTGAAAGGAGGGGAGTGCATGCTGGGAGCATTGGGAGTGTGATGGCAGCTGCGCCAAAGATGGGGCAAACGTGAATGGGCCGAAGGTCGCATGTGCAGCGACAGGCGCGCCGGAGGCCATAGGAAACGGCCGAGGCAACAAGAGATCATCCTCTGGGCTCCCCTCTCGTCAGCACACAAACACCGCTCCCCACTGTCGCCCTAGATATGTACACACTCATCTCCCGCCATGATCCCCCTGCTTGCTTGCCCTCCCTCCCTTCCTCTCCCCTCAGCTGCTGGGCCCCGCTGTGGCCCGCGCCGCGCTGCTGGAGTCTGCCGGCTACAAGGTCGTGTCCGTGCCCCAGACCGAGTGGGCGTCGCTGAAGGACGCAAACGCAAAGGCCGCCTACGTGCTCAACGCCGTCAAGGCCGCGGCGCCTGGCGTCAAGGTGCGTGCGTCGAGGGGACTTGGACATTTGTGTAGCTAAGCCCGCAAATACACGTGATAAAAAATTAGAAGAATGTCGCAGACTAGCCTTACAGGACGTCGTTTGTGTGTGGGGGGGGTGCTGAGGGAGTCAACTAGGGGAGGGGGCCTTGTTGTGCAGGCTTGTGATGAAGGGCAAATCCTTCTGCCTGCTGTTGATGAGCACTGGGGCAGGGTACTGTTGTTGTTGGTTGTTGGTTGTTGGTTGTTGTTATTGCGGACTTGAGTGGGGCTTCCGCATGATCCAGCCGGAGCGGTAGGGAGACACTTAATTGTCATCAAGGCTTATGCTCAAGCGACTGCGCTGTCCGATGCCCTGGCGTTCTGTGGATGTCAAAGCTCTTCCACCATGGCTGCTGCAGGCTGATGTGCTGCTGAAGAAGCTGGCTGAGCCCTTTGATGCCTACGCGGAATAGGCAGCAGCCAGCAGCACCAGCATGCAGGCAGGTGGGCTTGCTCGTTTCACGCAGCCTCAGCGTAGCCAACTGACAGTCTGAAGGGCAAGGCGCTTTGCCCAGGCATTTTTCAGGCGCGTCTGCTGTGAGGGCCAAGTTACAGACAAGGACGTGTCGAGGCGGCGGTGCTCGCTCAAACCAGTTCACAGCTGGTGCGCGAGCGCTGGCTGCAAGGCTTTTGCATGGCATGGCAGGACATGTGGTCTCCATGTGCTGCTTTCAAGCAAGGACAGCTTGGGATGTAAAGAGTTCGTGCTCGTGGAGCTGCTCTCCTAGTTAATTAGGCAAGGTTTGTGGCTTGTAATCAGCTTCGTTTGTCATAGATGAGGACTCAGCCTGATGCTGTAGCAACGGCGTATGGATCAGAGCGCCTGTTCAAAGTGCACTTCCAAACAGCCTGTTACATGCTCGAAAGCCAGGCCAGACAGGCGTCAAACAGCTACAACAGCTATCCAGTGCAACAGCCCCTTTCAGGGCAACAGCCTGCAACAGCAAGTCTCAGTCCTTCCTGAAGAAACTATGCAAATCTGAACACACCCTTGGCATGCACAAACCCATGAATGCCAGGCCCTTGTCAGTCACCTTGCAAGCGCTCGCTGCCAGCAACCCCCTCAGCCTGCACCTTGGCCCCCAGAATCCCGGGTCGCTCTTGATTGCCTCTCCTTGGTCCCTCGCTCCTCCCCTGGTTGCCTCTCCCCCCCACTCCCCTGATCATCCCCCCACCCCCGCTCCCCTGGTTGATCCTCCTCCTGCTCCCCTGGTTAGCCCCTCCTTGCCGCCCTAGCTGTGTCCTCCCACCCTGCTCTCCTCACACCCTGTGCGCGCGCCACTGCTGCTCGCCCGCCGCATTCGCCTCCCTCACAAAGCGCGGCCGCACGCCCGTCAGGCCGTGCACCTGATCCGCCAGTGACACCCGCAGCGCCGCCCTCACCTCCTCGCTGGGCACGTCCTGCCCCCTCACGCTGTCTCCTGCCACTGCTCCCGGCTGGGGCACCAGCTTGATGTCTTCGGCACGGTACCACCACTGGCTACCAGAAGTAAAGTCCCGCACCTGCATAGTCACAGGGGGAGTTGCGGAGTTGCGTACAAGAGGTGACTGCTGCACCTTCCTTCCCCCTGCGGCGACTACCGCCTTGCAAAGTCACAGAAGGGCTCCGGCTCTCGCAGCGCAGGGGTAGCTCATCAGGGTAGCCAATTAGCCTCCTTCACAGCATATCTCGGCGGATCTGCAGGTAGACAATTCTGTACAGAAAGCCCATAGGGCGCTGCAAGCACATCAAAGGCCCCTGCTGATGAACAAGAGGGTGGAATGCAGACGATTCAAGACATGCATCCGGGGTCAGCAGCAGCTCAGCACCCTCCGCTTGCTCCACACACCAGGAAGGGCATGGAGGAGTGGTCGTCCCTGACCACCTTGCCGCGCCTGCCTCCCGACAGGGCGTATGGCAGGCTGGTAGGGTTGCGGCGATGGCGCGCCTCGTAGCTGTCCGACAGGGCGACGATGGACCCCTCCATGATGGTGCTGCAGCCACTGCCACTGCCCACCTGAGGGTGTTGCAGGGGGTTAGGGAGGAAGTAAAGCCATTCGACAGCCCATAGAGCGCCGCAAGGGCACAAAGAATGAGGAGGACAGGTGGCAGCCGGAAAGGCAGTGCACAGTCCAGGGCTGCGATGCAAGCAGGCGCGTCAGCCCTCTTTGCTGAGATGAGCCAAACAGTGAACAAGCGCTGCAAGCGCCAGCTGTTTCAACAGCCACACGCCACCCAGCAACGGCTCTCACCCAGGTGCGAGTGTTACAAGTGTGTCACTGCCCTGACCCCTTTACCTGGGAGCTGCCGTCGCCTGCAGCCTGTGGGATGTGCAGCGCATTGGGGATCCAGAAGCCCTCGTCCCTCATGAACATGATCAGCATGTCCTGCACCAGCCGCTTGCTGGTCTTCTCGCACCCACCAGCCCCAAAACCAAGGCCCAACTCCTGGCACGACATGTCGTCGATGGCAGTGCTGGCCAAGGCGTCGAGGTACTTGAAGCGGCCGACGTAGGCGTGGCTCATGGCCCACTGCAGCGTGTCAGCCAGGACGGTGTGCTGGGAGGAGGCGGAGCTGGACAGCAGCTGCTGCTGCAGCTGGTGCACATGGGCCTGCAGCGACTCCTGTGACGTGCGCAGAGGGGCAGGCGTGAGGGAGGAGGTGAGCGTTTGGAAAGTGGAGAGAGTGCTCAGCTGATGCCTAAGCAGCAGGTGCACCTGCGCCTGCAGCAATTCCTGTGGCGTTTGCAGGGGCGGCAGGGGGTGAGCGGTCGAAGGCAGGAGAATGAGCAGGAAGTATGACAGTCTGTAGGGCGCCACAAGGGCAGCCTCTTCAATTGACGCTGCAGCAGGTGCACCTGGGCCTGCGGCGGCACCTGTGGCATGCGCAGGGGGGTGCCAGGCGTGGAGGGAGGAGGTGAGCGATCAAAGGCAGGAAACCCTTCTCAGCTGCTGCTGCAGGGAAGGTGCACCTGCGCCTGCAGCGACTCCTGTGCCGTGCGCAGGGGCGGCAGGCGTGGAGCGAGGAGGTGAGCTGTTGGAGTCAGGATGACCTTCTCAACTGCTGCTGCAGGGTATGCAGGGCACGTGCACATGGGCCTGCAGTGGCCCTTGCAGGCAGGGTTGGCAGCAGTATGATGGACAGCGACAGGGTTGGCAGGAAAAGCATGCACGCCATCATTCGCGACCGCACATCCTGCAACCCCCGCGACCCCCACGGCGCCCTGCCCTGTGGACCAACCCGACGCCAGCACCCACCCACCCTCAGTTGGAAGGGGTTAGAATCCAAGTTATCATGATAGCTTGGGCCTCAGGGCGCAAAATCCCATTGGTTGAAGTGTGGGTCTCTTGTGCCATTTCTGGCGCCCCGTAGACTGTAACAAGTTCCATCCATCCATCCACCCATACCCACCAGCTCCTCCGCCTGCTCCTTGCGACCCTCACGTGCGTCGGCACTGGCTTGCCTCTCGTCCTTCCTCAGGCCCTCCACCGCCCCTGCCGTGGCCTCGGTGGCCTTGCTGATGCGGCCCAGGTGGGAAAGCGCCTCGGTGCAGGCCGCCAGCAGCTTGCCCTGGGTGTAATCGACGGCGGCGCTGGCCAGCTGCTGCGCAGCATCCAGCAGGCGCTTGGGGGCGGAGCCGGCGGAGGTGGCGGAGGCGGAATCGGAAGAGGGTTCGCCGGTTGATGATGCGGGGGCGGTTGGCGCGGCCAGGCGGAATCTGACGCGGGCTGTGGGGGCAGGGGCCGGCGAGCTGGGTGCGTCGCCCGAGCTGCCAGCGGTGCGTAGGCGGACATTGCGCAGGGGCACGCTCCGCTGCCGGTGCTGCGGGATGGGGCCGGTGGTCAGCCTGCGGATCGCCGTTGCGCACAGCATTGTCAGACGAAGGAAAAACGCAGTGCCTTGGCAATGCGGGGGATGCACAAAGATTGCGGAGGGCGCGCGAATCAAACCCCTCGCCTCACCAGCGTTTCGCGCTGGCTTTGGAGCGAGGACCCGTGACCGCACAGGAAGCGGCGCTAAATGACCTTGCACAACAGCCTGATTTTGCTAGATGCAACAGCATGCTGCAGGAATACGCTGCATGCTTGCTTCTCCTTACAGCACAGACCAGGCCAACAGGTCAACGGGCACCAACTTTGCGCACTGTTTGCCTGCAAGACAGAGCTCTGCATGTCCAGCACTGCCATCACCGCCTCTGCCACGTGGTAGCAACCCACTTCCACCGGATCTCAAGACTTGGAAAAAGAACAGTGTTGAAGCTTCGACTCCCACACTTGCAACACCAGCTCCAACAGCCTCCCCCTCGCCAACCTTCCCCCTACACCGCGTCGTCAGGCTATGACAGCAGCACCCACATTACCAGGACCCCTTACCCGCCCCGCCTATCCAACCACCTGCAGCTCACGCACGACGCCGTTCCACGCCTTGTGCCCCTCAAAGTCCACCTTGCAGCGGCGGCCGTCCGCGCTGACCTCCATCACCAGCCCCACACTATCGGGTGTGACCCTGCCCCAGCCTGTGGATGGTGTAATGCCAGGCGTCACGCGCACCCTGGCTCCCACTGGGATGGGAGAGTGGGGCTGCCTGGCCGCACGCACCACCTGTTCAAAGGGGGAGTGGAGGGAGGTGGGAAGGCGTGAGCGCCGGGGTGGTGTAGATGACGCAGGTGATGCACATACATCAGGACACAAGGTGGGGCAGGCGCTATGACTCTGATGTGGGCTGCTGTTGGCACACCAGTCAGGATGAGGTCGCGCGATGCTAACGCAAACCAAAAAAGAAAGAAAGAACTACGCCCAAAGGCGTGGGTTAAGGAAAGGAACGGGCAACGCAAACCAAAGCATTGTGTCTAACTGAACCACAACAGCCTACAACAAGCAGCGAGTAACTGAAGCTACACACAGACTGTGCCCCCACAGCGCAAACGCCTGCCTCGCCGCAGAAATCGCCAGGGCCTCACATGCCGCCTTCCCAAGCCCCTTAGTAAACTCTGCTGAGTCAGCGGCTGCAAGTTCCCTCTCAACCGAAAGTCTCGGTGTGATAAAGTCCACACTACTATACGTTGCAACGCTCCGCCCAACCGGTACCCCTGTCCCTCCGTGGAGTTCCACACCTGATTGGCAGCGTCAGCGCTGATGTCCTCGGTCGCACCCGCAGCTGCGGTGCTGTGTGGGTCCGCCATCACGTTGTGCACCTGCTCCACCAGCCACTGCTGCTGCACACGCCGCTGCACATCGCCCGCCTCCGCACCCCCACCTGTCGCCCCGCTGGCACGCTCCAAACGCTCCTCCCCATGCAGCGCGGCGCTGCCGCTCCATGCAGACCCTGCTGGTCTGCCAGCTCCCGGGCCCTGCCGCGGCAGCTGCGCTTGCTGCGCCTGCCTGGTGGTGTCGGCGGCGACAAAAACGCCACCACCAGCACCAGCAGCAGGTGAGGACGGCACTCGGGAACCGCCCAGCAATGCAGAGCCCCTGGCATCAGAGACCAGGGTGCTGGGGATGGGGATGCCAAGCCCCTGCTGGCCCGCACCTGGAACATCAGGGCAGGCAGCGCCTCCAGGACCAGAGTCTGCCCCACTGGCCCCCACGCCCCAGCCTCCCCCGACTCCGCCCTGCTGCCAGTCCCCGGCAGGTGCGGCCTGCGCCTCCAGCCTGCTCACGCGCCTCTTCAGGTCCTCATTGTCCCTCTCCATGCGCGCTAGCCATGAGTTCAGCGGCTCAGGGGGCTGGCCCCTGCCGCCTCCCATCAGGCGCTGCCGGTCCCAGCTCTTGGCCCAGACGCCCTCGCCTGCTGCGGTCAGGGCGGCCTGGGGCATGCACGTGTGTGCAAGAGTCATATGGCAGGCAGGGTCAGAAGTGAAGTGGTAGCGAACAGCGGTGTTCAAAAGGGGCTGAGGTAGAAATTATCGGTGACAGCTACTCTGCCTGCATGACGCTACAGGCGCATGCGATATGAAAGAGGCGCAGCCATGGCAATGCACGGTCACCACAACACCTCGCGAGCGCTGCCATCCCTTCAAGCCGCCCCCCCCTCTCAAAAGCCCCAGCTCACCAGGTGGCCTTCAACGCGGCTCACGGCATCAGCGGTGAGCCGCGTGCCGTCCGCAATGCCCTTGAGCTCCGCTACGACGGCGCGCAGCTGCTGCATCTCCTCTGCATGCTGCGCCACGACCTCCCGCACCGCACGCGTCACTGCGGCGTCAGTCGCATCGTCCGTCTCGCTGCCATCGCCAAACAGGCTGTCCAGGTTTGCTCCCTCGGCATCGCTGAGGGAGCGCGTTGTGAAGGGGCCCTTGCGAGGGTGTGATGGGCGGCATCGAGGGGGTGCGAGGTGCCTCGCAGTCCGCCGAACGGCCCCGCCCAGCTGCTGTGTTATGGTGAGCTGCATGATTGAGGCCTGGTGAGTGCAGCAAGGGGACTGCGCACGGGGAACGGCCCCCCATCAGTGTGGGCCCTTGAAAAACATGAAATGGAGGTCAAAGCGTCCGCTGTGCATCACTTGCGGGGAAGGCCTTCGAGCCACTTTCGGTCATGAGCCTGTAAATCCTGGCCCATTTGGGACAGGGGTTGTATGCGCCCTCGCGGTGCCCTAAACAACTGTAACACACACCACATCACCATTGTGGCTATGCTGCACGCAACCCCCACCCTGCTCACCCCAAAGTGGCACCTGGATCTGGTTCTACTCAGCAACACCCCTGCCAGGCAACAGATGAACATGTCCAGAAAGGAGGCAGCAACACTGCTTGACGTCAACGTCGACGCAGTTCTCCACTTTGACAGTGACGGCGATGCCCTCCCCATTGCTGTTTGAGCAAGACGCAGTAAGGAGACATCGTTAAAGCACTGCCAAACCATAGCGCTGCTAACGGGCCACGCGCTGCAACAGGCTAACCTTAGTGTGTTTTACAGTCCTGGGGGGCACCGCTAGGGCGCATAGGACCCCTGCCCCAAAACGGGCAGGATTTCCTGGTACCAACATTGAAAAGGGCTCACGTGTGGCCAATTGAAATGAAGGGAACCAAACGCAATCAAAAACTCAAACAGCCAAACCACAACCCTGGGTTACAGGGCCATACCAAGCGCTCTAGAGAGCCAGCACTCAAACA